>PVKM010033017.1:0-16156 GCA_004027735.1 Carollia perspicillata
AGCTAGAAGGTCACACCCAGCCAGGTCAGGATCAAAGTCATTTGTCATGATAATGCATGTGAAGGAGATGTGGGGGACTCTCAGGTATACAGAAGAAGCAGGTATTTGGGAAGGAAGGTCTGTGGACATCTATGAGGGCAGTAGGCAGAAGGAGGAAGGATGGAGGGGACACAGACTCCAAGGTTGAGGGTCCTAGAGCTCACTACAGAGAGAGGAGATTGAGCCAAGCAGATACCTACATGAGGCAGGAAACCAGGCAGAGGAGCCCAGAGAAGACTATGAAGAGGAGCTTCCAGGGAAGAAGGAGAGAGTCTACCACCTGTGAGGAAGCAGTGGAGGCAGCCAGATGGATAAAACTAGAGACATTCCTGGATGGGGTTCTGGGAAGCCAGATGCCCTCACCTTCAGCCACTTGAATAGAGTGAAGAAACAACCAAGTTCCTTATAACACACACACACAAATAAATGCCTGTTGTATTAAATATATAAATATGCTTTTAAAACTATATATTTAATAAAATGTGAGAGGCAATAATTATACGCATGACACAGAGATGACCTCATTTTAAGTAAAACCTGAGCCCTGGAAGCCCTCAGGGGAAGACCAACCCAAGAGCCCCTGAACCTGAAGGCATTTGGAAGGTGAATGAGATCTCAAACAGCCATAAAACAAAACTGTAAAATGGTAGGAAATATTTATAACTTCCCTGACAAAAGAAGGGTTAATGTATATAATGTATCAAAAGCTTTTATAAATAAGAAAAAGGTGAAAATCCCGGTAAAACTTGGGCAAAACAAACTTTGCACAACAAAGACAAATTGCTAGTAGCTAGAGTATTTGCTGCATTCCTGGCCTCCCCTGGAGTGACAGACCTCCAGTGTGATCAGGGACAAGCATGTACAGGCATACTTCCTGGCGAAGGCAGCTAAAGGTCATGTGCTTTCCTGCTGCAGCCACCCTGGAGTCAGTGTCTCACACGCCTGGCTTCCAGATAGACGGATGAACTTTAGAGTATGCAGGAAATAAACCAGATCCTGTGAGGCCCCTGAATTTTGGAGTCTAACTATTATAGCAGTTAGTGTTAATTTGCCTTATTAATATAGAAAGGAAGTGGTAAATTCTAGGGGGAAAATAATAAATTGGCCATAAATACATAAAAAAAATTCATTCCACTAGTGATCATGAGCCTTAAATGTAACACAACCTTGAGCTATTCTTTTATGCCTATCCACAATATTTTTCAAATGTTGCTAATTTCCAGTCAAGATGGAAGCATAGGTAGACACACTTCACCTCCTCCCGCAACTACAGAGAGAATTACAAATGTATCTCAAAACAAGAAATGACCAGAACTGTGAGAAATTCAAGCTTCCCATATGCAACAGGCTCCCTACAAGAGCCATCAACAAAGGATTTAAAGAAGCAATATTCATCCAGAGGGGTAGGAGGGGCAGAGTTGTGGTGATAAGCAGAGAGACATGGAGATGCCATGTGGCATGAAAAGGCAGTGGTGGCAATGGTGGAATGGCAGTCCCACACTCACATGTGGTGGATAAAAATTGGAAGGGATACATTGGGAGCAAGCAATCCCAGCCCCAGGTCAGACCACACAGCCCAGAGGTCCAGCCCTAGGAAGATAAATCCTCATAACTGCTGGCTACAAAAACCAGTGGCTTTTGGGATGGAGGAAGTAAATGCCAAATTTTCAGCAGAGTCCATTTAAGGGCCTGCATGGACTTAGAATGTATGCACTCACCAACTATGGGATTCACCACCAGAGCAACAGCTGGTAGGGAGCCAGTTGCATACAGGAAGAAATGGGTGAGTGACTTGCACAGTTCCAGAAGTGAGGCAGTGGCATTGTCCTTTCTCTGCAACTTCTCCCCACATAGAGCCACAAAGCAATGAAGTGTGTTACCCTACCCCAGTAATTATCTAAGGCTCTGCCCCATGTAATTTACAGGTGCCTTTTCTAAGACAGGGAGTCAAAGCAGCTACCTAATACACAGGAACAAACACAGGGATACTGCCAAATTGAGGACACAAAGAAATATGGCCCAAATGAAAGAACAAAACCTCAAAAAAAAGAACTAAATAAAATGGAGATAACCAACATATCAGATGCAGAGTTCAAAACACTGGTGATCAGGAAACTCAAAGAACTCATTGAGTATGGCAAAGACATAAGGGAAGAAATGAAGGCTACATTAAGTGAAATAAAGAAAAATCTACAGGGAACCAATAGTGAAGAAGTGAAGCCAAGAATCAAATCAATGATTTGGAACATAAGAAAGAAAAAAGCATTCAATTAGAACAGTAGGAAGAAAAAAATCAAAGGATTCAAAAAAATGAGGCTAGGCTTAGGAACCTCTGGAACAACTTTAACACCCAAATCATAGGGGTGCCAGAAGGAGAAGAGGAAGAGCAAGAAACTGAAAACTTATTTGAAAGTCATGAAAGAAAACTTCACTAGTTTGGTGAAGGAAATAGACATACAAGTCCAGGAAGCACAAGAGTCCCAAACAAGTTGGACCCAAAGAGGGCCACACCAATATACATCATAATTAAAATGCCAAATATGAAAGATAAAGAGAGAATCTTAAAAGGAGCAAGAAAAAAAGCAAAGAGTTACCTACAAAGGAGCTCCCATTAGACTATTGGCTGATTCCTCAAAAGAAATTTTGCAGGCTAGAAGGGACTGGCAAGAAGTATCCAAAGTGATGAAAAGCAAGGACCTACAACCTGGATTACTCTATCCAGCAAAGTTATCATTTAGGATGGAAGGGTAGATAAAGTGTTTCCCAGACAAGGTAAACTAAAAGAGTTCATCATCACCATACCATTATTATATGAAATGTTAAAGGGACTTACTTAAGAAAAAGAAGATCAAAACTATGAATGTTAAAAGGGCAACATATTCTCAACTATCAACAAATGAATCTAAAAAAAAAAAAAAAAACTAAGCAAACAACCAGAACAGGAATAGAATTATAGATATGGAGATCATTTTGAGGGTTATCAGCTGGGAGGGAGAAGGGGAAGAATGGGAGAAAAGGTACAGGGATTAAGAAGTATAATTGGTAAGTAAAAAATAGAAAGGAGGATGTTAAGAACAACATAGGAAATGGAGAAGCCATAGAACTTATATGCACAATCCATGGACATGAACTAATCGGGGAGAGTGTTGGAGTGAAAGGTGGTACTGGGTGGAGGGGGCAAAAGGAGAAAAAATTGGGACAACTGTAATAACATAATCAATAAAATATATTTTAAAATAAATAAATAATAAAAATAAAGATATTGTTGCTATCAGTGTAGAAAAGGACATGGGGAAACGAGAACACTAAGACCCCATTGATGAATACATGAATTAGTAAGGTCTTATTGGAGAATAATTTGACAATTACTATAAAAATTTAAATATGCATACCTTTGAGTTAGCAATTTGAGCTCTAAGATTTAATTCTACATATTCCTACTGATATAGGTAGATAGATATACAAATTGCCACCATTTAAAATATATATAGTCCTACCAATTTATATTTTTTTCACTGCAGCATTGTGTGTATAAACAACAATACGAAACAACTTAAATGGCCACCAATAAGGCATTATTTACAGTAATACTCATCCTAAGGAATATGGTGGAACTTGCTAAATCAATGTGGAAAATCTGTATGAGTTAACAACAAAAGATGTCAATGACTTACTACATGAAAAAAAATTACAGAAAACATGTTATAATCCAAAAATATGAATAAAAAGACAGTAATTATTTATGAATGTATATGTATGCTTTCATGAACTCACACACACACATACAAATGCACACTCATAATTTTAAAGGTATTGAAAACAGCTGGAAGAATCCATACCAGACTATAAGTACTGTATTTTGCCGCGTATAATGTACAGCCATGTTTTTGTGCACATTATACACAGAGTTACTATAGCCATGGTATGTGATCATTATACCCATGTATAATGAGCATTCTTATTTTTCTCTCAAAAATTTGGGCAAAAAAGTGAGCATTATATGTGGCAAAATATGGTAGTAATTCCTGAGGGAGGATGATACAAATGGGAAGCGGGTGAACTAGGACTTTCTCTTTGATTGTATTGTTCTGCATTGTGTTTTGTTTATAATTTTAAAAAAAGAAAAAAGAATATTAAGGTAGTTGAAAAAATAGGTTACATGTGAAGAGTGTTTGGGGGTGAATAAATGGAGGCAGAATCAGTAACCCGGGACCCCCACGAACATCCAGCAGCTATCTGAAAATTCGTGTATATGCCTATATATGTGTATTTTCCTTTTTCAGAAGAGTTCCTGTAGCTTCTATCAATTCTTAGAGTAGTCCACTGCTTCAAGAAAGTTAGAACCATTTGCCTATACCATGTTTTTAAGAAGTTTGAACGCACAAAAAAAAGCAGAGATGGGAGCAGCCCCAAGGGCAGGGCATATCAGGAAGGTCAGAGGAAACCTGGGATAAATACTGCACCAAATGTGGTTGGAGTTCCTCTTGAAAGATTCCTCAAAAGTCTAAACTGAGGAAAATGTGGGCATATTAACATGCACTCAATTATGTTTTCTAACAGCAAATTTACCACTTCAGCTTTGCATCTGCCTGGTAGTTTAAGTGCATATAGGATTTTCGGATTGCAGAACTTCTTGGTGTGGAGAGCATCGCCCCTACACTGTCCACTTCCTGTAGTGCAGCAGAGAAGACTGATGTCAAGCTCATTGCAAATCCTTTCCATGTGACCTAAGATGTTCTTCACTAGGTGAATGAATAAATAAACTGTGGTACATCCAGACAATAGACTATTATTCAGTGCTAAAAGAAATGAGCTGTCAAGCCATGAAAATACAGGGAAGGATCTAAATGCACATTACTAAGTTAAAAAAGCCAACCTTGAAAGGCCATATACAGTATGGTTCCAACTATGTGACATTCTGGAAGTGCCAAAACTGTGAAAACAATAAAAAGGTCAGTGGTTGTCAGGAGCCTGGGGGAAGGAAAGAATAGGCAGAGCACAGATTTTTTAGGACAATGAAACTACTCTGTAAGATATGATAATGGTAGATATATATAATTATACATTTGCCCAAACTCATAGAATGTCCAACACCAAGAGTGAACATAACATAACTGTGGACTCTGGGTGATGGTGACTGTCAATGTAGGTTCATCAGTTGTAATAAATGTACTGTCTGGTGGGGGATGTTAATAGTGAGGGAGTGTGTGTGCTTGGGGGACAGGGGGTATATGGGAAATCTCTGTGCCTTCCCTTCAATTTTGCCATGAATCTAAAAATGACTTAAAAAATAAAGTCTTAATTAAAAAAAAACAGATACAGAGCTGGAGGTTGACACAGACCAGTGAACAGGGAGCCATCCGTTCTCTCAGAAGACAGCCCACGGCAACCTGCGGTACCACACCGCTGCCTCTCATCGGTTCACAGCCTCAAACAGTAGCAGTAGTAGCTCCACTCACCATGACAAACAAGGAGCCACCAGTGAGTCCTGAGCAAAGATCATTCCTACAAACACTTATAGAACAAGGCAAATGCAGAATGTCCAGCAGTAATGAAGACAAAGACATTCAACCATGAGGACAGTGGCAAGGCCTCAAAGGAGTGGCCTCACTCCTCCCTCAGCAGTCTCTTCCTTCACTCATCTAAAGAGTGCCCATAGCCCTCAAGCCCCTGAAAACAGAACCTCAGCCCTCCCAGCAGGTGGGGCTTTGTCCAAGGAGATGGCAGCAGCTGGACCACCAGTAGCTGGGGCACTTCTACTCTGAGCCTGGGCCTGTTGTGGGCAGCTGTAAAGAGCTTGGAGGAGGATGTGCACCTGGTCAGGGCCACATGCATGTTTGATATGGTCCCTGTTATCTCAGCCTAGCAAGAAGGGAGACCTACCATGGTCCTGGGTATTACTGACTGTCTGACTAACCCTTTCAACTGAAAACATTAGCCACACTTCTGTGGGGTTGTAGTCAAAATATGGGCAAGCCAAAGCAGGGACACTAGTTCTGCTCCCCAGTGTCAACACTCCCAGCTCAAGTCACAAGGACAGCTGGGGCTGGAGCCCTCTGAGTCTGAGACCTGGGGTGGGATGAGGCCAAGGCTGAGGGCCCTGGGGACTGGTGATACTGGTAATGCTAAAATATGGCCTCTCCACATGTTCTGAGCTTCTTCAGTGTGTCACAGGGTTGGGAGGGAGCATCCTGACAGCAGATATCCCAAAGGACCAGACAGTTTCCAGACTTTGAAGCCAATGACTTCTCTATTCCACCACTCCAGGCTATTGGGTACAGTGGACACAAACCCACTGGGATCAGACCCCAGCCTCACTCAGAGGAGTATCAAAGAATTTGGGGTCCTTGACATCACAACCCATTTGGCTTCCCACCCTAGGGATGCCTCAGGCCCACTGCTCCTGGTCACCCTGGCCTGGGCTGAGAGGTTGCGTGTTTGCTTGGTTTAACTGAGGTTTTATGACTTCCCAGTCTTGGGGAGGAGGAAGAGTTGGAGCAGTACAACCTTCCCACACCATTGCCACTACACCCACCTCCCAAAGCTTCAGAAAAACAAGTCTGTTTGCTGAAAGGAGCAGAGTATTTCTCCACAGCCCAGTCAACCTTGTAAATGCAACCATGACTCTGAATGAAATCTGTGTCCCAGAGGAGAGGGAGCAAATGTGATCGTGAACTTGGAATCCACCACCCCACATGTGTCAAGGATTCTGAAAAGAACCTTAATGCCCACGAGTCACACTAAAATCTAGTCTCCTAATGTTCAGCACTGGAATGTAACTTGCTGTGGCTGGGATCCTGCTTTCTCATTGCAGATTGAAGCATTCATGGCACTGTTTGTGCGCTAAACATTTTAAATCAACCCCTGTACACTGAAAAAATGTAATGATATGTCAAGATCATTCCTGCGTCAAAATAAAGGCAAGTGCAAAGTGCATGATTCTATCTGTAAAGGATTTGAGCCCTATTTTTCAAAGAATCTCCTAATCTGTTTATGAAAAGTGAGCATTTCTAGCCACTAATTCTAGTAAAATTCAAGTGAGTGTAGACAGGTACAAATGTGCTGACCACAACCCAGCCTGCAATTAAGCAAAATGTAATTGAATGTGGAATAATTGTGCCTCTCGATGTGTCCATTTAAAATTTTCCCTTTGAGATGAAGATCCACAATAAAAATCATTTAAGATGTCAGAAATCTAACTGGTGTCCAAATATGCAAGGTTCTAAAAGCAATTTTCAGTCATTACCTTACCACATGTCATTCTGCATGTTTCTCTTCCCATTGTTTCCCAATTAAAACCTGGTGACTGACCGCTGTCTGTGACCATTAACTCTGGAGTATTGAGTGCTCACGGGTGATCTCATTCTGACTGGGCTTGTGTGGCCCATGAGTGAAAATACTTAAAATTACCTTTTTATGCACAGGGGAAAAGGGAAATTTAGAACAGTTATGGATAAGTATATAAACACATACACAAAATAGTCAATTACATACTTGTCCTCACATCAAGTTTGCAAGTGCAATGATAGTTTGAAAAGCCATTTTGACTTTGGTCTTTTCCAAAGATATCCTGATTTTTGTCTCTAGTTCTAAACAGCAAGAGTTCCCAAAGACACAGTTAAGTAAAGGACTCAGATTATATAAACTTCCTCACACACTTATTCTTTTCCTGTCAGCTGTGGTTACTGATGAAAACAATAAGCCTAACTACTCAGGTGATACTGCCCAGACAAGACACACTGCGAAATAGGTTTAAAGATAGGTAACACTCAGGCAATATGTCCCATTCCAACATCCACCTGCACAGAAGGCTGACTTACTTAAACAACTCAGAGAGTCTTTCTTCTATAAATGAGGGAAACATGCAAACAGCTTGACAGTCTCTGCTTTTCTGTTCAGTTTTCCTCCTTTATCTTGTGAAAAGAAATACAGAGCTCATATTGTCTGAGTAAAGGCTCACTTCTTCCCCACTCACTCTGTAAATATCAAAAACAACTAGATTCTGCGAAGACAAAGAAAGTTCAGAAGTGCACCTTTCCCCCAAGGTGCCAGGCACAGTGGTTTGTGACTGTGATTTAAGGGGGTAAGAGTTTGTTTTCTCCCTACCCCTGTCTAATGCAAGGTGGAAGGAAGGGTGTCTGCTCCACAGAGTCCTTTTGAAACTCAAGCTTTTCCTCTCAGTGGCCCTGTCACCACCAGGTCCTCAGAAGGCCCAGGCCCTCCACATGTGGCCAGCACACATGGGAGGGGAGGACATAAAGAAGATGAGGATTAAGGGACAAGAAGCAGAATGAAGTCCGAAGACCACGCCTACTCTCAGTGGAAGCAGGTATCCAAGAGGGAGAGGGGAAAGGGGTAGACACACTGTCCCTGTCACAATAATCTAGTTGGACCCAACCAGGAAGCAATGATCACTTTCTGTTGGAAGTTGCTCCAAGCTTCAAATCTGCCCTCAGGAGGGTCTGGTGAGAAACATACGTGCCTCTAGACGTTCTTAGCCAGAGCTTATGTGCCTTCATTAGAACTCCAACTTCAAGGACATCCCTCCATTTCAGCCACTTAGCTTCTCTCCAACAACTTTTTTCTGCCAGTACAAATTTTTTTCTGAATACCTTAAGCAGAACAGAGCAAAGTTACTTACAGGAATATAGTGATGAGCAAAAGTAGATTTACAGTTGTATAGAAAATAATATAATAATTAATAAATAATAATATAAAAGTAAACCTTGCATTTGTGTAGTTATAAGTCTACTTTTGTCCACACTGTATAAAATGCTTCATCTATAGAAAACAGGTTTTTTTATTTGTCAGGGCTTTTTTTATCCTCACCTGAGGACATGCTTATTGATTTTAGAGAGAGGGAAAGGGAGGGAGAGATATAGGGTGAGAAATACTGATCAGTTGCCTCTATTTAGCACCACTGCCAGGGACAAACCCACAGTCTAGGTATGTGCCCTGACCAGGAATTGATCCTTTAATTTTTTGGTGTGCATTACAATGCTTCGGCCAGGCCAAGAACACTTATTTTACTTCTAGTAAATCACTTAGTAATCAAAGCTCTCCAAAGCAAATGTATAATCTCCTGAAGATCAAATATAAATACTTAAAATTATTTTCCAGATGTTCAGGTAGGCTTGTAGGTCAGTAGTCCTTTCCCATTGGAAAAGAAGAAACTAAAGTTGGAGCCCTGGTATCCACGTGTACTGAGCACAAGGTGAAGGACTGCAGCTGTAATAGGTGTCTCGGTTTTTACGTTCAGCTTTATCAGAGACAAGGTAGCCACATTCCAAAATCTTAGAAATTATTACTAAATGGCCAATGGGTACAACAGATATTTTATTCATGAAGTGAAGCATGTGGTACATTTTTGGAAGAACTTCATGGAGCTATGAAGTCTCTGTCTGCCTGTACTCTCAGATTCAGTAATACAGCAATGGTCTCCTATTATTGCCTTGGACCTATGCAATGGCTTGGTAACTAAACACCTGGAAATGTAGTGGCTGAAAACAGCAATCAGTGTTCTTCTCCCAGTTTCTCACTCACCTGGGCCTTTCTGGCTCAAGGTCCTGTGAGCATCAGTTAGAGGAGGGCAGGGGCTACAGTCACACAGAGCATGTCAGCTGCCTTCTGCCAGAACAAGCACACCCAGAGAGAGAGGCCAGGTGGCATCCTCACAGATCATCACAACGCAGTCTGAAAGGAGCATGCTCCAGGGGAAGGAACAGGGACCCTGGTCTCCCAGTGTAGGAATGTCAAGGTCATACTGCAAAATGAGCATAGTGTATACTGATGTAACACATTTGGAATCTACCCCCGGGCTACCATGCAACTGTGGCTCCTGAATCCTACCCAAGCCTGAAATCAGAGAAGTGGCTTGAAAATGTGACCTCACCTGGCCAACACCTGGACAGAAGCAGTCTGGCTCTGGAATCCCACCCCTAGCACTCTGCTGGAAATCCCTGCACTCGGTGGGCAGTGTTGACAAGTACTGCTCTCTGAGAGAGCACTGGGTGTGAACCCAAACTAAAGGAGAGGACCCTGGATGCTGGGTAGCAGTAACCAGAAGTGAGAGAAACTCTTTAAGTCTCTGTCATCAGCAGCAATGATAAGCCTGCAGCTCCTGACCCCTTGTGCATCTCCCAGAACCCATTGCACATCTTCAATGCAGCCTCCAACCAAAGTTAAGGCCTGAGATGAAAAGATTAACATTGAAGACTTTTCTGCAAAGGTCCAGGGCAGGTGTGAGGCAGGTATGAATTTCAGTGGGCACTGGGGTCCCAGGCCTTTCTGGTCTGTGTCTTGGGCACTTGTCCTCTGCCCTCTCAGGCATCAGTGCTTCCCCTGAAGGTGAGACTGCCTGGAGGGGGTGGTGGGAAAATTATGCTGGAAATAGATGTTGACTTCAGGTCTCCAGGAACCTGTGGAACAATAAGACTCAAAATGGAAGGAGCAGAGTGGCCAGGAACTGCCCAGCCCTGACCTGGTAAGGGAATCAGCTCTGCTATAGGAATCCCAGGAGTCACCCTGAGAGGTCCTGAAAGATACCAGAGCTACTGTCAATACCTTGTGCTCCCTCGTGCACTCTCTCTCTCCCTCTCCCTCCTTCCCTCCTCTACCCCCATTCTGCTGGACTTTTGGAAGTACTGTGGGTGGGCCCACTGTGTGTAGGGGTAACCATCATGAAAATCATAAAAGTGAGCAGAAGACCTTGCTCTCAGCTTCCCACCCAGCAGTAAGATGGGGTTGGGAGAGAAGGGCTCTTGTCCTAATAAATGTGAATTAAACTGGGGACCCTGGACAAAAACTGGTTTGCAATCTCTGTGCCTCTTCCTCATGCAATTCCTTGAGGGTTGGGACTCTCTGACCAGCACTTGTTTTGTTTGTTTGTTTGTTCTATTGTTTATTTTTTTTAGGATTTGTTCCAGTTCCTGAGCCCATTGACTAGCTGAGAAGGCAGGACGGGCAGTGCCAGACAGTCCTGCACTTGGCCAAGGGCCATGTGGGTGGGACCACCCAGAACACGGGACTGCAGGCCTGCTCTTGAAACTGCTTGTGGTGGGTTCCTAAGAAAGGCTTTGGACACTCAGTGGCCAGTCACTACTGCTCCTCACTGCCCTGCAGAAACCTCCTCCTAGGTGTGAGGTCAGAGCCCATTTGTGACTCCAAACTCCATTCCTCCTAAGTGAGGAAAATGACACTCAGAAACCCAGTGACCCCTGTGCCCTGCCATCACCTCCTGCAGAGAGCAGCCAGGGGCAGAGGAGAGTGAGGAGCAGAAACAGAGGGTAGGTCACACCCCATCAGATTCTGTGCTCTCTGGGAAGGCAAGTTACCACTTGGGCACTGTCATTTCTAGGACTCACAATAGGTCTTCAGCCCCTTTCAGGAGCCCAGGGCAGCAACCACCTCCAGAGCTCCCCAGAAAAGAGGCTGCATAAGTCCATCCCTGGCTAGACAGGCCTCTTCTTTGAGGGGTGCAGAGGGACACAGAAAGAAGAGGGGGGGCTGCTGCAGACGCTATGGTGAGAGTGCTGACCCTGGGACAGAACTCTGCTGCTCCCTGGGAGTGATTTTCCTACTGCTCTCACTGTCAGCCTGGAGAGGTTCCTTATTACCTAGACTGCAGTCACTATGAGGCAGGGCCCTGGGGAGGTGCCCACCCATAAAAGCTGAACTGTAGGTTATTGGATACAAGGAGAGTAGACTAGAGAACATCTTCTCCTGGCTCCTGGAAACCCAAAGCTCTTCCCAGAGAGCATGTGGTCCTAGTATCAACTTGAACAATACGGGTTGCTCTGTCTTCAGGGCCTTGATGTGAGGCTCCCTGGGGAAGAGGGTAGTCCAAAACCCCTACAGCCTGAGGCTTTTCCTTCCCCAGTGCCAGGACTAGGGTAAGTCCCAGCAGGAGTGCAGGACCCCTAAGTCAGGGAAGAGGAAGGATGGACTGAAGGGCTGACCCAGCCCAGCAGTGCAGCTGCTCTTTGGATGGAGCCCTGAGAAGAAGCATGTCAGGCTACAGAATGGAATGTCAGCAAGCCTGGGGCTAAGGAGCAATTTATTCTCCCACTAGGTTGTTCCAGCTGGTGCACCCTGCATGGCCCGGTTGACTCAGAACATTCAGTGGAATGCCGGGTTACCAGCTTTCCCTAAAAAAAGACTCTAGCTGCTGGTGCTATGGCTGCTTGCAGAGCAGGATCCCTGGCGAAGGAAAGGAGCCCTGCACTTGAGAGAACAAAACCTATGGGAGCAAGATCTTTGTGTGGCTGCAGAAGAACTAGTTATGGAGGGCTTGGCAGGTGATGGTCAGTTTGACGGCAGCAGCAGAGAGTTGCTGGAATGGAGCCCCAGGGTGTGCTGGAGGTGGAGAATGGCAGGAGGCCATCCCAGGCTGCAAGAGCCTCACTGCAGCCAGTTCCACACCCTTGCTTCTGAACTCCATGTTCTCCCCTTGTTGCAGTGTTAGCCCAGCCTGTTCCCAGTGTCAAGGGGTGGTCCTGCCCCATGGGGAAAGTGGTAGCTCCTGAAGTCACAGTGCAGGGACCGGTCTATTAGCTGCATCAAGGTTCCAAGATCCCAGGGCTGTAGAGGGAGGGATCCTGAGTGGTAGGGAGGGGAGGAGCAGAGCAGGGTCTCCAGCATGGCTGAGATGTCACTCTGTGGCTGTGCTGCTGCAGTATGAACCAATGAGCTACTGGGCAGGCATGGGCACAGTTAATAAATGACAGAGGAAGGGCTGCAGTTGTTCCAAGAAAAAAGCCCAGGTAATTTGAGACTTACTGCACTGTGTTGCCTGCTCTGCACACTGAGTGAGTGAGAGCCTGAAAGATGGTGCAGACCCCTCCAAGGATGAACTCACTTGTGGATCATTCCTCTTCCATGCTATATGTTGAACACTGTAATAAGAGTGTTTACTTTTCTCATTCATGCAACAACAAACATTTGTTGAGTCCTTTTATAGGGCTAACATCATCCTAACCAGTTTTCCCACCTTGTCCTCTTTAAACTACACTGTAACCCCAGGAGTTAAGCACTGCTCTTATTATCTCCACTGTACAGATGGGAAAACTGAGGCACAGAGCAGTGTCACAGTTTGCCCCAGGCCAGAGAGCTGGTGATGGGGATCTGCCGTGAGAACCTGTGCCCTGTGTCTCATCCATTCTGCACAGGAAAGGCTAGTTGGAGCCTTCCACACCCACTCACTGCCCCATTCACTTAGTGCTGTGGGCCCCCACAAAGTCTGCAGGGTGGGAGGTGGGTGAGGAGGACGAGTGGGCAGAGGAGGCTATAGTTGGTCTGTGGTCAAGCCTCAGTCAACCTGCTCCACTTCTTTTGGGCCACCTTGTGGTCTATAGCAAGTCATGTCCTCTTGGAGCCCCAGCTCCTTACCTTGAGGACAGAACACTGGGTGAGATGAGCCGAGGCTCCTGTGGCTTCAACTTGCATTCAATTCAGTCTGACAGGTATTTACCCTGAAAGTACACTCTGCTCAGCACATGCACTTGGCACTCATTCTGAACTAGACACAACGCTGTGCTCAGGGAGTCTGCATTCCAGTAGGAAATGACACAGCAGTAAACACAAAATACTGTGAAGAAGCAAGTGGTGTAGAGTGCAGGCAATGACCAGGTTGGGAGGAAAGAGAAGGCAGGGGTCTCAGAGGTGGGTGGCAGGTCTTATGGGGGTTGGTGTCCCTGAGAGAGTAATAGGTGGGCCAAGACTGGGAGGCCCGCAGGGACTGGCCAAATGGACAAGAGGGACTAGAAGGGAGGCAGAGCAGAAGGGTTGGGCTTAGACCAGAGAATGCCCCAAGATGAGCCCTCTGCCCTACCTGCTCTTTGGATGTCACAGCAGCCCTTGGCAGGTCTCAGTGAGTCATCTGAAGTTTAATTATTGGAAACAGAATTGAGACAGAAAAACACATGCCTAAGAATGAAGAAACACAAGAGGAAGTTGCACCTGAGCACAGTACCTATGCAGACCAGGCAGTCCTTTGTGCCAGCTGCCCAGAAGCTGCCCTGGTGCCTGCCCACCCATGGGCTATGGCTCTCAACTGGCTTGCAGTCACAATGCCTGTGCCAGTTCAGATTTAGGGGGTGAATCCTGCCAATGCCTTCAGTGGATTCACCTAAATGCAAGAATTCTGTAATAGGGAGGGGTGGGGAGCATGGAAAACTAGAAGTTGCTTGCCTTTCTAAAGGCATTGCATTGAACATGCTTGAAACACAGGGGCTGATTTTTTAATTTGCATGGGAGCTGAGTCCTGTCCCCCGGTTCCCAGTGAGCTTTGTAGCTTAGTGGAGGAGCAATCTTCATTTTGTTCAACTCTCCCAAGGTAACTGAAGGAAGGCCAAGGAGTGACATGCCAGGGCCAAGGGCTGACGTCCCAGGGCCTTCAGGTATATGTCATGGTGGAGGGAGGCTTCATGTGGAGGGGCAGCCTGGCTATGGGTCCTGTGCCAATCTGGGAGCAGACAGGGCAGACTCAGGGCTCTGGGTCAGGGGAAAATCAAGACCATGGACACCTTGAGAATCTGGTGGAGAGGTAGGGAGCCTCCCTTTGGTGTTCTTGGTATAGCAGAGCCAATTGTGCATCAGGTCCATGTTTTGAGATCCATGCTACTAACAGCTGGAGAATTACACCATGGAGTTCTGAGTTCTGCATGAAAAAATGATTCAACTTCCCAGATATCTCTTTGCAGTTGAAGAACTGAGATTCACAGGAATTTGTTTCATATTACCAAAGGCACTAATAGCCACCCAAATGCACAGCACCAGACGGCCTGGGGCTCATTGGTCACAGAAAGGGAAGGAAGCCCAAAGTCTGCTCATAGCAATCTCCTGCCATCTGGTGAGAGCCATTAAAAGCCCCCCAGTCACCGCGGTGCACTCAGGGCACAGGTCAGCCACAAGGCACAGCAGAGCTCAAGGTGCAAAAGAACACATGTCTGCAAGTGCAAGACTGACTTCTCCAAGCTTCTTAGGATTCAGGCAAAGTATTTGTAATGTATTTTAAATGTGGGGGGAAGAACCTCATTTCCTTAGTGAATGTTTCTGGTATAAACAAGGGACTTAAAAACATCTATCTCAGGGATTTATTTAGATGCAGTGAGTTAATCAGCACAAAACTAGAGGCCAGATAGCTAGACTGGAAAAAAGAGATTGCCTACAACTTAGTAAAAAGACTTCATTTCATGAACCCCACAACTGTGTGAGTCAGGAGGTCTCTTCACAAGGAGATGGAACCTTGAGCATCCATAAGCTCTGCTCTCCGGGGCAGGCTGGATCCTCAGCTCTTTTCACAGGGAGGCTTTTGTCAAACATCTGTGAGGTAAGAGAGTGTCTATGAAGGTTTCAACACTCAACAACACTGATGGCAGAAGTAGAACCATTCCCAGAAGATCAGCATGAGTTTTTCAGCTCTAATATGGTGCTGGGGCCCCATAAAGCAAGGAATAATTGCCAAGAACTGAAGAGAGTTAGAGAGGAATCCTGGCAACCTGTTGTTTCTATTTCTTTAATTCTCATTCTAAAAATTGTATTGTTTTTTACCTATGGTCCTCAGAGATTTGTTCATTGTTAATTTTAAAGGAAGCCCAGAGGAGGACAGGGAGGCATGGTGAGTTTCATGAACTTGGTGAATCAGACAAGGGGAGCACAGCTTGCCTTTAGGAACTTGTGTATATTTCAAGTGCAACAACATAGCTACTGGAAGAGTCGTACAGAGCACAGGTCACACAGACCCCAGGCTAAATAGATTGATGATGACTAGAGGACTGTCCCAGTTCATCTACAGACCACCTGCTGTCCCTTAGAGAGCCACTGACTGAGAACAGATGTTGGTAGGTATTAGCAATCAAGCCATGGCTGACTTTCAGATTTCTGGACACATGTTGTTAGTGTCTCCAATGACACTGTGGAAGGATGCAAGCCATGACTTGGATGCTGAGATTCTTGGCACTGATCAGAATCCCAGGACCTTCCCAATTTTTCTTTTTAAGACACTGCCCACAAAGACTAGATCCCTACAACCTCCAGGAAGACTGCTGGCCTGGCTACTGTTCATGTGGCTCCTCCAGGCTAGCCACAAAACAAAAGCCAAGCTGAGGCTCTCTGGCCC
>PVKM010033018.1:0-16139 GCA_004027735.1 Carollia perspicillata
CTGGATAGAGTAGTCTTGGATGTAGGTCCTTGCCTTTCATGACTTTGAATACTTCTTTTCGGCCCCTTCTTACCTGTAAGGTTTCTTTTGAGAAATCAGCTGATAATTTTATGGGAACTCCTTATTAGGTAAAAGTGTCTCCTTTTCTCTTGCTGCTTTTAAGATTCTCTCCTGCTCTTTAATCTTGGGCAATGTAATTATGATGTGCCTTGGTGTGTTCCTCCTTGGGTCCCACTTCTTTGGGACTCCGAGCTTCCTAGACTTCCTGGAAGTCTATTTCCTGTGCCAGTTTGGGGAAGTTCTCCCCATTATTTTCCCCCATTATTTGTTCAAATAAGTTTTTAATTTCTTGCTCTTCCTCTTCTCCTTCTGGCATCCCTGTAATTCAGATATTGGAATGTTTAAAGTTTTCCTGAAGGTGTATAAGCCTGTCCTTAATATTATTTTTTTAATTCTTGTTTCTTCATTCTGTTCCAATTGAATGTTTATTGCTTCCTTCTGATCCAAACCATTGATTCGAGTCCTGGTTTCCCTCCCTTCACTGTTGGTTCCCTGTATATTTTCCTTTATTTTACTTTTCTTTGCCTAGACTTCTTCCTCTATTTTGTGACCATACTCAACCATTTCTGTGAGCATCCTGATTACCAGTGTTTTTGAACTGTGCATCTGATAGGTTGGCTATCTCCTCATCACTTAGTTCTTTTTCTGGAATTTTGCTCTGTTCTTTCATTTGGGCCATATTTCTTTGTCTTGGTGCACCTGTTAGGTTTTAAGGGGTAGAGGCATAGGTATTCGCCAGGATGGGCCAACACACTTCTCTGCATTGTGGCACCATGTGGTGGGGAGGGGTCAGAGAGGGAACAGTGCTGCTTGCTTGGCTCTCTGCCAGCTTCCAGACACTTCCCCCACTACCCACAAGTGAATTGCACCTTTCTTGCTGATTCCTGTGTGGGTGGGTTTGTGTAGATTCTAGGACCCTGTGAATCCCTCCAATGGACTCTCCTGTGGGACTGGCAGTTTCTCTCCCCACCACAACCCCCACAGGTTTTACAGCCAGAGGTTTTGAGGCTTTAGTTCCTAGTGCTGGAACCCTGGGTTGTGTGGTCTTTGTTGCTTCCCTGTTGTTCTTCCCATTTTATCCACATGCTAATGTGGGACTACTCCATCCACCAGCCGCCCTCTTGCCTTGCATCCTCTTTTGTAGCTGCCTGTCTCCGCCCCTCCTACCAGTCTGGATGAATGTTTCTTCTTTAACTCCTTCATTGTTGGACTTCCATACAGTTCAACTTTCTGGCAGTTTTTTAAAAAATTTGTTGTCGTCCTTCTTTTGGTTGTGTGAGGAAGCAAACCATATCTACCTATGCCTCCATCTTGGCTGAAAGTCCTGAGCATGTTCATTTTAAACATAAGGAAACTGAAGCACAGAGAGGAGGTTAGGTGATTTTTTTTCAAGATCACAGAGCTAGCATATAGAAAAGCCAGGTGCTCTGGCTGCTGATTTCACATTCTTACCTGCTGTGCTATGCTGCCTCTGCCATGCTAACTACTCCTCCCTCCAGAGTCCCAGCCAAATTTTGCACCACCTCACTCATTTCATTTATCCCCTTGGAGCCATTTAGTTTCATGTCTGTATCCTTATTAGATCATGAGCTAAGTAAGGGTGGGGCCACCTTTCCTGCTCACATCTGTTTCCCCTGTGGCAGCTTGTTGTAGACGCTGCATAGTGCTCTTTGAAGAAACATCCAAAGGGCAGCACAATCATAGAGTTTTCCTCCTACACCTTGATGGAGGTGCTGTTCAACAAAACGAATACTTGAATCTCATCAACCTGCCTTTGGATGGGTTGAATTTCGAAGTAAAGGTGTCTGATACAGTGGCTAAGTCCAGTGACTAGGACTTGGCCTCCAGAGCTGGAAGAGGCAAGGAGGGATCGTACCTAGACAGGATTCCGAGGGACCATGGGCCTGCTGACAGCTTGATCTCAGACTCATAGCTTCCAGACCTATGAGACAATAAATTTCTGTTCTAAGCCACCCAGTTGGCGACATTTTATTTTCGCAGCCCTGTCTTAGTCTGCTCAGACTACCATAACAAAAGACTATAGACTGGGTAGCTTATAAACAACAACAATTTATTCTCACAGTTCTGGAGGCCAGCAAATCAAGGTATGGGCAGATTCAGTGTCCGAGGACCCACTTCTTAGACTGAGGTCTCTCTGTGTGTCCTCGCGTGGTGGGAGGATGAGGCACCTCTGTGGGGCCTCTTTCATGCAGGCGCAGATTCCATTCATGCAAGTGGAGCCCTCATCCCAATACCGTCATCTAGGTGGTTAGGTCTCGACATATGATTTTTTTTGGTGGGGGGAGACACAAATATTCAGCCCACAGCAGTAACTGTAGCTTTCAATCAGATACACAATCTCGCAGTCAGTCCGCAGTACTTCTTGACCTTTCCGTGAGTGAGCGTTATTTGTGTATGGCAGAGTGAGAATGAGGGCACCGCATGAGGCTCTCTGGGCAGTTGTAGGGACTCTGCTTTTGAGGCTTTGCAATCCGATAACTCAAAATGTAGTCCCTGAATAGAATGAGGAGAGCCCTTGGCTGAACATCTGTTTAGGGATCACCCACAGTGAGTCATCCTTACAAATGAAGAACATGTCAAGGAGGCGTAAAGTAAGGATGGTGGCAGTTTGGCGGGGATGGGTACCCATGAAACTTGGATCCCTTTTTTGCACAGATCCCAGTGGTAGGATGACTCCCTCATTGGTGAGGACTCTGGGGCTGCATCAGGGGGAGGACAAGTGGGATAGTTAAATGAAAAGTCTGACTCCTTGTGTCCTGGGATCGGCTCTGCAGTGACTAAATATTGCTGAGGATTTGGGTGCACAAAAGACACTGGTGGCAAAGATTCCCTTAATGGCATTTGCATAGCGATTTGATGAGAACACTACTTTCGGGCTTTCAATTTTCCTATGTGTTTCATCTGTTTCCAAACAGTTTTCCTATGTCATTGTGAGAGCTAATCATTTAATGTATCTTTAAAGTGACATTGGTTCTGAATGTTTTTAACGCACCAGAAAAATTAGTAGAAAATGCTGGGAGACCTCGTTGGGAAAATCTCTTAGTAAAATTGCCATAAATTAGTTGATTTCTCTTATTTTGTTTTATTTCATTATCCTTTAGGTCAACTTAATAGACTTTTAAATAAAAATACAGCTATTGAAACCATTGTCTCTAATAGCAATGCTAGGACCTGATGGAAGCTTTGTTCCTTCTCACCGAGCACCATGCTGGCTTTGACATAACTTTCTGTACCCCTCACACACTTGGTGTTACCAGCAGCCTCATTTTTCTTTGATCACTTACTTGCCTTGGTTCAGAGGTGATGTTTTTCTCTGGCTCTTACATATAGCAACTGTCACTATAACTAGGAGAATTTTACAATAGCTGAAACAAATCACAGCAGAACTGCTTGACTAACCAAGGGTCTTCAGAACTATTACTGAGATCTTTGTAACCAATGGTTCTACATCTTCATAAAATAAAAGAGTCATGTAATAGTGCAACACAATAGATTGAGATTGGCTGTAGAAAATGACGGCCTTTGCAAGTGTGCTGAATCACTGAAATAACTTTTAAGGAGGTGGGCAAGGAGTCTGTCTCTAGGTCAAAATTGCACGTGTGATCTCTTAGGTCCAACCATAGGCAACTAGGAGGCTCTGACAGGCAGGCCTCATGGGGAACGTGGTCTTCCCATGCCAGCCTTGTGCATGGTGAGTATGGTGAGTGAGTGGCAGTTTGCTGGAGAGAACTACAGTCAAGGATTCAGTCCTCTCTGGACTAGCCATGCTCAGGCACCTATCTGCATTCTCAGCCCAGGAACCTCAGTTCAAAGGCCACACATGTGGGCGCTTGCTGGGGACCTCCACTAAGACCTCTTTTGGGGATGCTGTGACTGAGGCACTTTCCCCCACTCTGCCTCAGTGCTTTTCTACTCCTGTTCCTTCTCTTCTCCTTATCCCCTCCCTCTGGGCCCACAGAAAGGCTGGAGCCTTTTGTCTGGGGGCTCCTGGGCAGTTGAGATCATTCTACTGTCATTTGACCCTTGTCTGGTGCCATTCCAAGGGGAAAAATAGAGCTCTGAGGAATGGACATCTTTTTCTTGCCTGTACTGTCCCTGTAAATAAATGAATGGGGTCTTGAATGTCACTTTCCGATTGGCTCATTGTCCTCATTCACCAGCTCAACACCTGGAAGCTTGACAGGAGCTGGTAGGATGTCTTTTGTGGATGATCTCTAATGCAGAGTCTTATCTTCTGAGGAAATAACTGCTACCTGGAAACACACGTGTATACACATCGGTGCGTAATATTTATTGACATCTATGTGCCGAGCACAGAGGATGGGGACATTGTGAGCTGGGAATACAGTTCCAAACAAGGCAGGAAAGGTCCCCACCTACATGGAGCTAACATGCTATGGGGAGACTGCAACCAATTAGTGAGCATGTGCAATAATTATAGATTGTTATTGTGTCTTGGAGAGAATAAACAGGATTTCATGATGGCAATTAATGAAGGGAAGCTTCTCTAGGTTGAGCAGATGGAGACGCTTGTCTGAGGAGGTGTTGATGTGCAGAAAGCTGAGGGGTGAGAGGAAGTGAGCCCTGTGAGGAGGGTGGGCAGATGTGCTCCACAAGTGGAAGGATCAACAGGGACAAGGTGGGACATGCTCGGTGTGTCCTAGGAACTCAGAAAGCCGTGCTGCACTAGTTGTTTCCTAGTTTGAATGTTATCCTTGTATGAGAATTCTGTGTCCTTTCCAGAATTTATAAATACTTCATTTTATTTTCTTTATAGGTATTAGGTGCTTTCTGGTCCTCAAAAGCATTTAGGGGAGTGAGGAAATTCAAAAGGATGAACAAAATAGTTGAGGAAATTGGGACAATTGGAAAATAAAACAGTAAATGAATATAATTATTTCTGAATGAGATTAAAGTAATATCAAAAAGAAATGAGAAGAAAAAGTTTGGTCTGAGGAATAAGTCAGGTCAGGAGAGTATCTGACTCTTAGCAGGTCATTAGTCTATAGTTGAATGAATAAGCTCTAAGGGCAGACCTGTTTCATAAGTCTCGGCTTTGGGATAAAGCTCTAGTGAGGAAATGCTTTGGATTTGGGCATGGAGTGGCCAGGACTAAATGTGGCCTGGCCAACCTCGTAAACCTGAGTTTTAGGGCAGACCACTTACATGCAAGTAGAGTTAGCAGGCGACTCCTTATTGCCAGTAAAATGCCAACACAACACACAGGAACAAGAGAATAGAGGGAGAAGTAGAAGGAAGAGGAATATATGGAAACCAATACATATAGATTTTTTAAAACTTACAGAAAGAACTTCTTGGGTTCTTTCAAGAAGGAATCAGTTGATAGAGCATAATTAAGAGCAAGGCTTTGGGAATCAATCGAGCTCCCTTTGAAAGCATCCCTTTCTAAGGATGTGACTTTGAGTGAGTTTTTTAACCTCTCTG
Source organism: Carollia perspicillata (assembly GCA_004027735.1). Classification (NCBI taxonomy): domain Eukaryota; kingdom Metazoa; phylum Chordata; class Mammalia; order Chiroptera; family Phyllostomidae; genus Carollia; species Carollia perspicillata. The sequence continues at coordinate 5,527 of PVKM010033018.1, forward strand.
AGCCTTAGTTTTATCCTCTGTACAATACCTTTGAGTTTATAAAGATTCTGAGGACTACGTGAAGTAAACCATATGCACTTGGAACACAGTATTCAACAAATGGTAACTTTAATTAAAGGTTGTTGGGGAACCTATTTCCGTAAAATTGTCAAAATAACAAGGCATTGATCACTGGGGCCAGGTGTGATGGGTGGAGTAGATTAGGAGTGGGAGGCATAGTTGCCTGGGAAACCTCTGTGGAATGGCAAGAACTCACGATGAAGAAGCATGTTGTGGCCAGAAGAGCGAGCATCATTTCCTTTCTTCTTTGATTTGTCTGTGATGGAAAGATAAGCAAGGAAGGTTGCACCAGAGAGTCCCTGAAACTGGGGAGGCTGCAGCTAAAGATCAGGAAGCTGAGTTAAGCATGAGCGGTGCCTCTGGCCCAGAGCAGGCAGGTGGTTCTGGGAGGCCCTCAGGGGATGGAGCTAGTAGATTTTCAGTAGAGGAGAAAAAGCAAGTCTCGATTTAGTTACAGAGCGCTTCCCGATGAGTTCAGTGACACAGGTATCAGTCAGCAATTTCCTGTTTGCTTTTGTTGAAATCAGGAGTTCAGCTTCTGACATTAAAGGTAAAATTACACACACACACAGTCCATATCTGCGACTATTCCTTCACCGCATCGCTAATCAACTTTTTTTATTACTTTTTGGCATATTCCTTGAAATGAGTAACAAAATAGCTTGTGCCACTTTAACTTATTAACTAAATGAATACATATTAAATGCCTACCTCGTGTTAGATCCCTTTCTAGGCAGTGAACAAGTTCCTGGCTCAGAGCACATACAAGCCAATAAAGATGACAGGAAGAAACAAGCAATAAGTGATTCCTCCTCACAAGAAAAAAGAGGATAAGACAATAGATGGTAGAGTGCAGTCCTACTTTAAGTGGAGTTAATAGGAATGACCTCTTGGAAAAGGGACTGAAGTCTGGGAGAAGCCTGTTTCTGGGAGAGGGAACAGCAGGTGCAAAGACCCAGAGGCAAGAACATCCTTGGAGTGAATAAGCAGCAAGAGGGGGAGTGTGGGTGCAGTGGACCGAGTGAGGGGAAGGTGGGGAGTTGTTTATGTTAGGCACATTTGCTTATCTCCTGATGGGAATAATCCAATAGAAGGATAAACTGAGATGCAGGAGAATGTGTGTTTAGGGGGTGTGACTGCAGATGCAAAGTCCTTTGGCAGGAGGGACAGGAATCAGTGTGGGGGCTTTGATGCACAGACAGCTTCTCCACAGCTCTGGGAGGCAAGGTGGGTGTGTGAATAGGAAGATGAGCAAATTCAGTAAATTATCAGCAGAAGGAAAGGGGGCGGAGGAGGTGTGAGGAGCATGGGGAATGTGTGAAATAATTTCCAGGAGAGTGAAAGAGGGAACACAATACCAATATAGGAAAAAAAAAAAAAACCCACAGTTCTCAGTTGTCCGTGGATGGAGACTTTAAAAGCACGTCCCTTTACCTGCCTGGCTCACAGGTATATGATGCCCAGGCAGATGGAGAACACACATTGCTCTTTGGTGTCTCTTTCTGTCTGTAAAAGGATCTTATGAATGTACTCCCCTCGTGGATATGTCATGAAGATTAACAGTCAGCATGTGCCAAGTGCAAGGTGCCACGTCTGGCACATGGATGTTTCCTTTTGTTATCACTGACACCAATGCAGGTACTTCCACGCTACTGCTGCAAGAACCTTCACTCGTGGCCCACTCAGCACATGCCTGTTGCTGTGGTCTCTGTATCTCTAGACTGCAGTGGTGGAAGAATTGCCAAGGGTGCTTTCTAAATATTTTGATTCCTGGCTTCTATCAGATATGCTGATTCTGTAGGTCCAGAGCAGGGTCTGAATACATACTCAGTTAAACAAACATCCCAGGAGTTCCGATTGCAGTCTGATTACCCTATGAATGACATCTCCGAGCCACTGCATATGATTGGTGGTGTTAGCCCATTTATTATTTTTTTAAATTTTCACCCAAGCATGTGTTTCATTGATTTTTAGAGAAAAAGGAAGAGAGAGAGAGAGAGAGAGACAGAGGCAGAGACAGAGACATCGATTGGTTGCCTCCCATACATGCTCTGCCCAGGGACTGAACCCTCAGCCTAGGCATGTGCCCTGATCTGAGATCAAACCCATAACCTTTGGTGCACAGGCGTGATACTCCAACCAAGTTAACCACCCCAAATGGGCATGTTAGCCCATTTTTAACAGAGAAAACAGAGCTCGAGGAGGCTAAAAATTCAACTAACAGTTTGAAGCTATAACTTGTAGAGGCAGATTTGAACCTTTGCCATTCTACTCCAAAATATATCTTTTTGAAATGAACTAAAAGAAAAAAACCTCTGGAATTTGGCCTGAATGGACATAATTTTTGAGTAACACATATAAATTTTGCAGACATTTGCTTATTTGCCTTTAAAAATATTTAAAATCAACCTCGAACCCCTTGTAATATAGATCTTTTAAATCCCTACTTTGGGAGCCCGGCACAGCAGAGGCACGATGCTTCACCCCCTGTGGGGTAAAACCTGTGCGGGGCCACAGCGCTGGGCACATTCCTGTGCTGTGTAATTGCCCTTCACCCCTCTCTGTGCAGATGCATATGTCTTTGGGAAATTTACAAACCTTAGTCTTGATCTTGAGAAACACCCGAAGTGCTTTTGTGCCTCTCAGAGGGAGAATGTTCTGAACAAGGTCTTTGCAAAGGAGCAATTCCAAGATTGGCATGAGTATGCTCCAGAATGTTCTCCACATCAGGGCTCCAGCTGGCTTGGGTTCTGACACTTGATACAGCGCCTTCAAGGCACGTAAACTCAGGAACCTTGGTGGGCGATGGCTAGGAGTAGGGTTCATGGCAGCACAAACGCGCTGATATGAAACGGGGCTATTGATGGATGAGGGTGATTAAATGCTCATTGTGCCAGCTGTTTTGTGCCTGTGATTAAGGGCACGTATCTCGGCTTCCGTCAGACAGGGCTCGCTCTTGAGCAGGGTCCCTTTCCACACATCTGGTCATTGGCAGGTGTTTGGAAAATTACATAATTGCTATTCCAGTGTGGCCTCACACTTCAATCGAATCTGAGACAGTGCTCTTTGAGGTAGCCCACAGATCAACCAGGCCAGGCGGGGAAGTGTTTGGGGCTGCGAGTAAACACCACCAGACCCACAAAGAGGTCCTGGTTCTGGCACATACTAGTTGTATGGTTTGACCTCCTTAAGCTTTCACTCGGCTTTACGTTTTGAGTACTTTGATAGAAACCTCAGAGTGCTGGGAAGTGTAGTGTGGCATGCCACTCCTGGGCTCCAACACTCTCCTGCTATCTTGATCCCAGCGCTTTTTAATAACATGTGTTGGTCAAGTTACTTCTCTTCTCTCCCACTTAGGGGCAGGATCCACTTTTAGTATTTGTTTGTTTGTTTGTTTTTGCCCCAGGATTCACTGCTGTGCTCTGCACGTGGTGGGTCATTTGAAAAGGTTGAATAAATGAGTGAATGGTCGAACAGTGAAAGACAAGTTCTGTTGGGAGCAGTGCTGTGATCAGCCGCTGGTGTCTTAGAACACGACAGCATTTATATTGTGAAAACAGCTACAAAGTATTATACATGTGAGGCTTTTAGTTAAGGAGAATCATGAAAAATGTTAGCTACTAGGAGAAACTATTTTTTCTCATCCTGAAAAAGTGTAGGTCACTCCGTGGACCTCTGAGCAAACATTGGCTTATCCTCTGGGGCCTCCATCTGTGGAATGCAGCTCTTTTTAGTTGTTTATTTGAATGGTCCTGTCCCGTTTCTTTCTAGCCCCTTCTATTACATTTGCTGTTTCCCATATGACTAGACTAATATTAGCCTTAGCACAATTCAGAGCATGAGTCCCTTGTCCTGTTTTTCTTTCAGTTTTGTCATCTCTGTCTGGAATAGTGCCGGGTACAATGTAGTTGATCCATGCAGGTTTGTTACGTGGATGGGTGAATAATGGAACACAAGAGCTTCGTTGTTCTTTCTCTGCCCCCTCATCTCAGACTGCTACCTGTTTTTATCCTGCTTGTACTTATTTATGGTTATTTAAAAATATTGGACCTCAGGTGCGGAGTTGGATTATAGATTGCTCATGACCTTCAGTTATGATACGATTTCATCATTGGTCCTGGCATGGTCTGCTTTACTATATATGTGGATGGATGGATTTAAAACATCATGACAAGCATTCATGAACTTGCTACCGAAACCAAAAATAGGGCCTAGATAATCACTTGTCATTTCCCCACCTCCCATCACTCTGTTTCCCACAGTCTGGGGTAATCATCATCCCAAATCCTTTATTCATTGTTCTTTTGTTTTACTTTTATGTAGTTTTTTGTTATACCTATATATATTTCCAAAGAGTAAGTGCTCTTAACTTTATTGAAAAAATGTATCATACTTTTTTTTAAAAAAAAACTAGTGTTATATTGGTAAAATCCATCCATATGTTTTCATGTTATTGTATATAGTCATTTATTCATTATTGTTCATATATTCATTCACTGTGTGGACATATCACTGTTGATTTATTCACATTCTGGTGGCTATAAAATTAGGTTATTCCCAGAATTTTGCTTTTGTGAACAGTGCTGCTATGAATGACACCATGTTTTCTTGAACATGATGCCATCAAATTTGTGCAAGTGTTTCTTTTTGGGTTATGAACTTGAGAGTAGAATTTCTGGGTCACAGGGAATGTAAATTTTTGACTTTTGAAGGTAATGTCAAAATAGTTTCCAAAGTCTCCGTACCAGTTCCTACTCCTACCACATCCTTTCCAATACTTGCTCTCCTCAAACTTTCAGTTTGATCCTATTGGACATATAGCACTGTGGTATGCCTTGATCAGTAATGACAGTGATTGTGAACATTTCTTCAAATGTTTATTGACATGTATTTCCTCTTCCATAAAATGCCTATTCCTACTTTTCCTCATTTTTGTGTTGAACTGTTTATACTTCCCTTATTGATTTGTAGGAGTCTGGTATATTATTTCTGATAAGACTTCTTTACTGATTTTATATTCTTTGTTTAGTTATTGATTCTTGTGTAACAAATCACCCCAAAATTTAGTGGCTTAAAACAATGACAAATTATTATATTTTTCTTACAATTCTGAGACTGGGTTCAGCTGGGTGGTTCTTCTGTTTCATGTGGTGTTAATTGGGGTAACTCAGTTGCATTTAGCTGCTGGCTAGCATGGACTAGATGGTCGAAGAAGTCTTCACTGATGTGTCACATGTATCAGTGTTCTTCAATGTGTCCTCTCCATTTGGTCACCTTGGGCTTTTTCACAGATTGGTAGTTTGCGGGCAGTTGGACTTCTTACCTAGAGGCTGGCTTTTAAGAGGAAGAAAGCCAAATCTGCCAGTTGTCTTAAGGCTTGACTTGAAAATCCCAGAGTGATAGTTCTACCTAACAAAGAAAATAATGTTAGTTTAGGTTCGATGGGAAAGAATTGCTTCCAAGGTAAATAGCCTCCACTTCTTGATGGGTGAAATGGCAGGCACATAGAGAGAGAAAATAAATGGATGGCATCCATCATTGGAGACAGCCTGCCACTTAGGTATTGTGAATATCTTTCCGTTTGTAATTTTCTTTCTACTCTTTAAGGTGTCTTTGATGAAACAATATTCTTAATTTTAATATAGTCCATATTTTAAATTTAATATTATCTTTTTTAATGTAATGCTTTCTTAATCTTCTTTAAGAAAGGTTTCCTTACTCCAAGTTCTCCTTTATTTTTTACTATGAGACTTTAAAGCTTGATTCTGACATTTAAATTCTTAATTTATTTGAAGTTAATTTTTGTGGTTTGAATGGGAATTTTATTCTTTTTACTGCATGTAGGTTAGCCCTCCTTTTCCCACTGATCTCATAGACTGCCTTTATTTTGTACTAAGGCATTATATACTAAAATGCATGAGTCTGTTTTTGGCTTCTGTCTTCTGTCCCATAGATCTGCTTATCTCATCTTGCTCGCTCTTAATTACGATAGCTTCATAATAAGCTCTAATACCTTGAAGGGTCATTTTCACCAGTCATCTTCAAAAACTTTCAGGATTTTCTTGATCCTTTACTGTTTCAGTGAATTTTAGAATTATCTTATTGTGTTCCAAGAGAAGCTCTATTGAGATTTTTATTGGAATTGTGTTGACTTTATAGGTCAATTTGGGGAAGAACTAACAAGTTTTCAATATTATCTTTCTGTTCAAGAAAATGGTATCTCTTCATTTATTTATTTACATATTCCCTAATACAGTTTAAAATTTTATTTGTTAAAATTCTTTTGAGATACTTAATATTCTCTGATAATACTATAAATGATGTTTTCCCTTTATTTATATTTTCTAGTTGTTTGTTGCTATTGAATGGAAATGATTTTGTAAATTAACTTTATATTCAGCCACCTTGCTGCACTCTCCTAGTAGTTTCACAATTTTTTCTCAGTAGCTTCATTTGGGGTTTTATGTAAATAATTTTATCATCTACCGATAATACCAACTTTATTTTCTCTACTCCAAATGCCACCTCTCTGTCTTCTGTTCAGATTTTTGAAAATCCTCCTTATTCTTGTCTTTTTGCCCAGTTTCCACTTTCAATTCATGTTGAAAACAGAAAATTGAATCAGAAGTGGCTGAGACTTACAGAGACTAAGACCTTTCCTTTGTGCATCCACACAGAGCAATCAAGTTATCTTATGTGTTTATTGGAAGATGTGGGTACAGAAAAATGAATGTAGCCTTTCTCAATAATACCCACGGGAAGAAAAGGACTGCCCCAATGATCTGCCCTCTGAGAAGGCCTGTGAATTCTTTTCTCCTCTGCTCCAAAAATTTTATTTTGAAAACTGTTATCAGTGATTGCATTAAAAAAAAGCAGCAATATGTTATTTTCTGTTAAAGCCCTAGTTCTCAGTGTCAGGACCCTTCCTTCAGAGATTGGTCATAGTGTTGGCCTCCCTGAGAAGGTTCTTCAACCCTAGGTCTACCCATCCATGCAGCATTTCCACATATACTTAAATCTCCATGAAGATCTCAGGGAAAAATTATTTGGAAGGATGAATAGAGTTTTGAGTTTTTAACATTTTTAGAAGTATTTTTTTCTGATTTTTTAAAATATATTTTATTGATTATGGCATTACAATTGTCCCATTCCCCCCACTTCATTCTCCTCCACCCTGCACAACCCCTCCCACCCACACTCCCCTCCTTTAGTTCATGTTCATGTGTCATAGTTCTTTAGCTTCTACATTTCCCACACTACTTTTGCCCTCTCCCCGTCTATTTTCTCCCCACTGTCTATGCTAGTTATTCTCTGTACCTCCTCCCCACCACCACTCCCCTGTTGCTAACCTTCCAGGTGATCTCCATTTCTGTGGCTCTGCTCCTGTTTTAGGTGTCCACTTAGCCTGCTTTTCTTTTTGCTGTGGTTGTTAATAACTGTGAATTGCTGTCCTTTCAATGTTCATATTTTTTATCCTCTTTTTCTTAGATAAGTCCCTTTAACATTTTGTATAATAAGAGCTTGGTGATGATGAACTCCTTGAACTTGACCTTATCTGAGAAGCACTTTATCTGCCCTTCCATTCTAAATGAAAGCTTTGCTGGATAGAGCAATCTTGGATGTAGTTCTTTGCCTTTCATGACTTGGAATACTGCTTTCCAGCTCCTCTTGCCTGTAAGGTCTCTTTTGAGAAATCAGCTGACAATCTGATGGGAACTCCTTTATAGGTCACTGTCCCCTTATCTCTTGCTACTTCTAAAATTCTCTCCTTCATTTTAATCTTGGCTAATGTAATTATGATGTGCCTTGGTGTGTTCCTCCTTGGGTCCATCTTCTTTGGGCCTCTCTGAGCTTCCTGGACTTCCTGGAAGTCTATTTCCTTTGCCAGATTGGGGAAGTTCTCATTTATTATTTGTTCAGATAAGTTTTCCACTTGTTGCTCTTGCTCTTCCCCTTCTGGTACCCCTATAATTTGGATGTGGGAATGTTTAAAGATGTCCTGGAAGTTCCTAAGCCTCTCCTCATTTTTTTGAATTCTTGTTTCTTCATTCTTTTCTGTTTGGTTGTTTCTTTCTTCCTTCTGGTCCACTCCATTGATTTGAATCCCAGTTTTCTTTCCATCACTAATAGTTCCCTGTGCATTTTCCTTCATTTCACTTAGTGTGGCCTTCATTTGTTCATCTAATTTGCGACCAAAATCAACCAGTTCTGTGAGCATCCTGATCACCAATGTTTTGAACTGTGCATCTGATAAGTTGGCTATCTCTTGGTTGCTTAAAAGTATTGGCTCTGGGGCTTTGACCTGTTCTTCTGTTTGAGTCATTTTTGGTCAGGTGGCTCCTGTTTCATATGGGTGGCAGAGCCTTAGGTGTTTACCAGGATGGGGCAATCCAGTCGCTGGGTTGTGACACTGTTGGTCTGGTTGAATGGTTGTCAGACTTCTGTAGTTAAATTTTCTGTCTGTTTTGGTTGCGTTATTGTTTATAAATCTTTGTTGTCCTTAATTTTGGCTATGCGAGGAGGCACAGTGTTTCCACCTATGCCTCCATTTTGGTTGGAAGTCTTTTTCTGATTTTTTCACTTTAAAATCCACACTCCAATTTCCTTCAAGGTACGACTGAACTATTTTGAGACTTCACATAAGTTGAATTGCATTAAATATGACATTTGAGGTGTAGGGTGAAAAATCACTGAAACTCTAAGAAGAAAATAAATGAAAGAAAAGAGAAGAAATATTTTAGTACATTTTTTAGTAAAAACTCTCACCCTGACCATTTAACAGTAACTTAAACAAGTTAGACTTCCTAATATTAGTTTTTAAATTAGTTTTTAAGTGTATAATTATATTTAGAATACATTTTCTGTTTTTATTTTTCAAGAAAAAAAGTATATGTTATACTTTAGCTTGTTATTGTTTCACTTAAGCCTGTGGGATCTTTGTTAGAACTTTTATTTTATATGGCAAAATGAAGTTTCAATTAACCTTGGCTAATATACACAGTTAATCTAGAACAACCATTAACTCTGGAATTATTGGTTTTAGAAGTTATTTCTGATAGTCTTTGCTGTCATTGCTTTTTCTGATGACATGTGTAGAGAAATAAACAGATGGTTTGGTTCATTTTTATTACTTAGGAAAAGTTCACTACTAGGTATTTGTCTTTAACTATGTATTTTTATGTCTGTGAAGTTTCCCAAAGTCGGTGTTGACACTAACTTGGATAAGTGTAATGCTCTCAGGGAAGGCTGTGGATATAAGTTTGCTTCTTTCCCACCTCCTATGAGGTGGTTATACCTTAAGGTAATTTAATATGAGAGCAGAGTAGTTCAGCATGTGAAGAGTACCATTGGGTAAGCATGATCCTTTGACCCAGTTAAAATATATTCAATATATTAGAAAGGCCTGTGTTCAGCTTTTTAGTGTGTAATGGCTATAAAATTCTGCATTGCTACAAGCAAGTAAGCAAACGAAACAGAATCAAGTGATTCTGCCTACCAAAAAAGAATAATTCAGTAAGAAGTTAGTGATGATAATACCAAACAGATAATCACCCCCGGTAGACATGGATTCCCATTTACAAACTGAATTAGCCACCAGCTTCTCACTCTGGTATCCAGAGCCCAGCACGTCTCTCCCATTTGCCTTTTATTACATATGCTACTGTTAAACTAGATCATCAGGCCTCTGCTCCTCCACAGGGACACCTCCCTGTTTGCTGCTCACTGCCACTGAAAGTCTTGTCCTCACAGGAAGCCTAAAATCCACCTCTTCTGCTTTTCCCAACTCCATGGAATATCTATTGTCTTTGACCCAGCAGTCTATCCTGGGTGAAAGTACCCCACTTCCCTTACAGTTACTTGTATATAGTAACTCCTCCTTATCCGCAGTTTTGCTTTCTGTGGTTTTAGTTATCTGCAGTCAACTATAGTCTGAAGATATTAAATGGAATGTTCCAGAAATAAAGAATTCATAAGTTTTAAATTGCATGCCATTCTGAAGTCTCAGGATGAAATCTTGTGCCATGTTGTTCAGCATGTGAATCATCCCTTTGTCCAGTGCCTCTATGTTGTGGACACTTCCTGCTTGTTAGTTAGTTAGTAGCCACCATCTTGGTTATCAGATCGACAGCCTCAGGTACCAGGTACCACTGCGCTTGTTTTCATGTAACCCTTATTTTACTTAAAAATTGTCCCTAAGACTACTATTCCCCAAAGTGCAAGAGTAGTAATGCTGGCAATTCCGATGCCAAAGAGAAGTTGTAAAGTTCTCCTCCTAAGTGAGAAGGTGAAAGTTCTTAAGGAAAGAAAAAAATTGTATGGTGAGATTGCTGAGGTCTATGATAAGAACCCATCTTTTCTCTGTGAAGGCAAAAGAAATTTGTACCAGTTTTGTTGTCCTACTTCAAATGCAGAAGTTACAGCCACAGTGTGTGATGAACCCTTAGTTAAGCTGGAAGAGGTATTGAACTTGTGGAAGACATGAACACAAAGCATGTTGTGATTGATGGCAGCATATTGTGTCAGAAAGCATTGAGCCTGTTACAAAGACTTCA
>PVKM010033019.1:0-16154 GCA_004027735.1 Carollia perspicillata
CAAAGAGTGGGTGATGGACCCTTGCTCCCCGGTGATTCTGACATAGCCTGAGTCTTCATTCTGTCTGCAAGAAATCTCCTATTCTCTTGGCTGCCTTACTTCCCCTACCTGACTTAAGCCCGAGACAATGCTGGTCGTGGGTAACACCCTGTGCTGGAAAGGGCGGTTTCCCTAGGGCAGTCAGACCTAAGAAATAATATGTAAAATCCTGTGAAACCTGCTTTTGTTTAGAATGCTCTCAATTAAATAAGGGTCCAAGCAAGAAGTGAGTTTGTTCCTTGAAATTTTTATAGCTCTTTAGCTATCTGACCCTGACTCAAAATAGTTCCTCAGAGTTCTTTGTTATCTATTGTTTGACCCTTACTGCCTGATAATGATTAATGAGCTTTACCGGTATTTCTGTGCAAAAGGAACCCAATAAAAGCCCATTGAGGAAAAGGCTCTTGGTCCTTTCCTTTGAGAGATTGGCCTCCATTCCTCCTCAAGCAGATCATGTCTTGGTAGCATTATTTTCATCCGTGGCAGCCAGGGGGCGCTCTGTGAATGGAACCCCCCCCACAGCCTCTGTTTCATTTAGCATTCTTTCTGAGGCTTCCTCCTTTACTTTCATTTGGCGATTGTTTCTTTGTCTTCCCATTGTTTGTGAGTCTCTACTTGTTAGCCTCAGCTTCTTAAATTGATCTGTTCTGACTCCCTGGGTTTATGGTATGAACTTCTATGGTAGAAGACCTCTGAGATTCAGTGGTGCAGTCTCCTTGATCTCCTGAGCTTGCTGGTATTGGGCTGTCATTTATGTTTGCTCTCTGTATGTCTTTGTTTTTTTATTGTTGTTGGGTCTTTCTTTGATGGGTGCTTCCCTACAGCTGGTTAAGTGATGGTCACTCAGTCCACCACGTCTTGTATTCTGTTGTGCAGGTGTGGACAGGTTTTGTTGAAGCTGATTTTTCTGTCAGTACTAGGATTTGAGGGTTCTCTCTCATTCCTGTCCAGTAGTTTGTTCTGGGTAATTTCTCCACCATTCAATTTTGTTTCCAGATTGGTCCTGGGTTGAGGTTAGTGTGGCTTCCACTCCCTTCTTCAACTTCTTCTGTTCTTATCTGTTGGTGGTTTTTTTTGTTGGTGAGTTTCCTCTTCCAGTCAGTATACTGGTGTTCACAGCTCCCACCTACTCTTTTTTGTGATCATTTGGAGGGGGAAGGCAAAATGGTTTAAGACAGCCGGGAGTGTATTCCATGATATTTAAAGTACCAACTGGTAGAGAAGAGATCGGAGATCCTTTGGATGTGTATAGTGTTCACTCAACTAGCCACTTTTTAGAAAGGGTGGAAAAAACATAAGACTATTGTGTGTGGGGGGGGATTGTGAGTTGATTCTAGAAAGCAGTGAGCTTGTGGAAGGTCAGATAATGAGATATAGTGAGAGTAAAGAATAGAAAATAGGTGTAGATTGCAAGCCAGTAGTTCACCACAACAGTAATAAAGTTCCAGAAACAGTGAAGTGAGCTGTGATCTGGAAGTGGTGCTGTGTAGTATTTACAATTGTATGGAACAGCAATTATTACAGTAGCAATGGGGCAACAATCATATGACACAATCTATGTGACCTGAATAACGATAATAGGAAGTATAAGACCTAGAGTAGTGTGCTAATGGAACACAAGTGAAGTGAAAGATGGAAAATTAAAAGTACGCTATGAAAGAGAACAAGGGAAAGCAGTCAATCCAAGCAATTTAACAAACCAAGAGAAGACTAAACAGAAAGAAGAGAAATACAAAAGTACTTATAAAATAAAAGGTGAATGAATGATGAAATCATAATAATATTTTAAATGTACAATAACTTCCAAGTTCTCTGGAATAGCAAAGTGAAATTTGTCTCACTGTCACAGTTGTTGAGATGACCCCTCTGTAGGTCTAACTCTGTTTCTTTCACAGCTCCAGGTTTTAATGTCTCGCTTTGGGGATTAAAAAAAAAAAGGAACGAAGGAAGAATTAAAAAAAAAATGTGTCGTGCATGCTTTAAACTAGCCAAGCCAGTTCTGCTGGTCTTCCTGACTGCAGCAGGGTGAGGAGGGATTGGTTTAGCTTTTCTCCTTTCCTGTGGTTTTATGGCGATGAGGTCCAGATCTGAGCTATACTCTTCACAGTTGCCTAGCCTCCAGCCCAGTTCAGTTCACTCCCAGGCCCCCAGTGCCCTTCTGCATCCAGCATCTCCTTCAGTCCACCAGTTGTGCTGTCCTTGAGGTGCACCATTTAGGGACAACTTACACACCACCTTCTTGCTCTTTGCTGTTCTCCATGCTAGGGACTCTTAGTCTCTTCAAGGTAGTTCAGCTCCCCCACTGAGTTAAGTGTTTCTAGGGATTGCTGGCACCCTGAGCCCTGTTGCTCTCCACTGCTGGGTCATCTCTGCCTTCCTCTTAGTGAGCATGTGGGCCCTCAGGGTCGGTTTGCTGCCCTGGTGGAACCAAGTGATCACACCTCCTGTACTGCTGTGCCCAGGCTGTGGGGTTGGGCATATGGTGCCTCTGGATGGCAGGGTCAGGTGCACTCTGTGGGGCGCTGCCGGCTTGCGTGCTGGCTCGGTCTCTGCTGCAGGGGCGGGATGGGCAGCCAGACAGCCACGTGGTCGGGCTTGTGCCTTCCCTGGGCTGCGGGCATGAGTGCTGGGCCTCCACTTCTGGGGTGGGATCGAGCCAGGGGTTCATGCGCAGGACATCCCCAGGACTTCAGGTGTGAGCACTTGACCCCCACTGGTGCAGAGGGAGCGCAGTTGCGGGCCAGCGTTGTGGTGCACGTGCCAGCTTACACTGCAGCAGGGGCAGCCGCGTTGGGTGCATGGTAGCTAGGTTGGTGGTACACTGGTGGGGTCTCCAGTGTGGTTGGGCTCTCTGCCTCTGCGGCTGGCGTTAGGGTTGTAGCTGTGGTCCTGGCAATAGAGGCAGACACATGGACAAGACTCTGGAAGCTTCAGGGCCCCAGCCTGGGGAGTCGGGGGTGGCTGCTGTAGGAGAATTCCCTGAATAGCCCCTGAGTGCCTTGTTTTTTTTCTTTTTGAAAAATTCCTCCTGTTAAAGCCTGCCACTCCAAACAAGCGCCTGGCCTCTCACAGAGCCCAACTCCCAAACCAGACTGGGGACTCACCGGGTCAGGGTCCATCATGGTTCAGCTCTTCCCAGCCCACATCCACATTCTCAGCGGGTGCACACTGCCCCTGTGTGTTTGCCACTTCGTCCTTATTCCCCTCAGCGACTTCAAGCATCCAGGTCCATCCTGGTGCTGCTCAAACCTCCTTGTTCTGCAGGGGAGGGAGTTGTTGACCTGGCTTTCTCCCAAGAATCTTATGGCAGACCCTGCGGGGGCCAGTCCTAGGGACGCAGCTGCCCTAGTCCCTGTGCTGGTCCCAGGGACCTTATCGTCGCAAAGCAATCTCCTACCGTCTAATTTTGCAATGTTCTATACAGTTTTGGCCTCCAACCTTTATCTGAGCAGTGTTGGCTGTTCACTGTGTTCCTCAGAAGATTGGCTAGGTGTTCCATCTGTAGGCCAGGGAAAGTGGCCTTTGCTCCCATGTATCTCCCTGCTATCTTCCCCCTTAAGAAACATGTTATTTGATTTTGAATCAGAAGGAACATAATAGATCTAAGCATTTTTGAGATATTGGAATTTTGAATTTTGAAGGATATCACAGCTTAGTTTTCAGTTAAGTTTGTGCAGATGGAGTAGATTTGAAATCTATAGATTCTGAATTGGCTGTATATATAAGGTATGTTTTCTTTTTATATTGGCCTAGTAATTCTTATATGTTAATCAGATTCTCAGATTAGCAGATGGACTTAATAATAAATGGACAATAAAGTAGGGTTGGGTAGAGAAGAAAGATGAATAGGATGTGTACATAGTTCTTTATCCTTTTCCTCTTTCTCCTTTGTTCTTCATCTTTTGGTGTAGAATTAAAAAGCAAAAATTATCAGGCTGGACCATTTTGAATTGGAGAAAACAGGTTTGCAGTATTTTGAGGGAATCTCATTATTTTTACTCAATCCTTAAAAGTCTGTTAAGACCCTAGGCATATTTGTTAAAGTTGACTTTGTGTGGTGGTTAATTTTTTCCTCTTATATACCTCCATTTCTGTGATTCCATCCATTCCTAGACTGCTCTAGTTTTGCAATTTTTATTAATTTATTAACAAATTTTTAAAAAGTTTTTTCTGTGCCAGAACATATGTCAGATCCTGAGATAAGATGATAAACAAGACAGAGCCCCTGTACCCTTGGAGCATAAAATCTTATGAAGGCATAAAAAACAAATACCCATCAAATGGCACTATGGAATAAATAGAGGGTACAGTGGGTGTCTATAGGAACTCATCTATCCCAGTATGAATATTCAGGAAAAGCTTACAAGAGGAGGTATCCAGTTTCTTGAGACCTTCCTGTTGTCTCTCTTCTTCTGAAGTTACTCTGAACATCCTCTGTTCAGTTTTCCTTCTCTCTTCCTCTTTCACTTAAAACTAATTGGCTTATACAACAGTGTGGTTATTGTGGGGAGGGGTGCGCATTGGGTGGAGGGGGAAGAGGGTATAGGGGTATAAATGGTAATGGATTAAAAATACAACAAAAAATAAAGCAAAAATAAAACTAATTTGTCTGTTACAAAATTTAGACAAAAATATAAATGAGGATTGATCCTTTTAGAGGAGAATTTGCAAAAGTGATAGGAGTTTGTTAATAGAAAAGTATTTTTAATAGATTTTTAATTGAAAGCATTGATATTGATAGATAAGTAATATGTTTTTGATTAGGAAATTTCAAGGCAACCTACACTCAGTCATCATAAAATGACATTTAACATTTATGAGCCCTTAATATATGTCAGGCATTAAATTAGTTACTGGGTGTTCATTATATTAAAGTGAAATACACAAACATACAAACTCTTAAATCTTCACTAACAAGGAATCGAGATTAAGCAAAGGAAGAATGTTGAATTCAAATAGGTTATCTTTCTTCTACCCTCATTACAATTTACTGTTTTATGGGAGTGGTGAATTCAGATGCTCTTTAGTATTTAGTAATCTCTTGAGTTAAGGGCTAACACTTCTTTAATGTTGAAAATCATTTCTTGGGGTACAATTTACATGAAATAAGATGAATCCATTTTATATGTGCAGTTCACTGAGTTTTGAGAAATGAATATACTCATGTAACTTTTACCTCAATTAAGATAGAGGATATTTCCATCATCCCCAAAAGTTCCTTAATGTGCCTTTGCAGTCATTCTCACCATCCTGCTCCTAGGCAATCACTAACCTGATTTATTACTATAGTTTAGTTTTGTCTGTTTTATATCACATTTGTATGTATAGTGTTTACTGCCCTCTTTTGCTTAGCATAAATGTTTTTGCAATTGATACATGAATACATGCATACATGAGTGTGCATGTGTGATTAGCTCTTGTTTTATTTTTTGGTTTTGAGCTTTTATGAACAAAAAACTGTCAACATTTGTCTACCAGTCTTTGTGGACGTGAGTTTTCATTTATCTTGTAAGTGAAATTGTTGGGTTATATGTAAATGTATGCTTATTTTTCTAAGAAATTTCTGAACTATTTTTCTTAGTGTACCATTTTACACTCCCATCAATATGTATGAACGTTCTGGTTGTTCTGTATTTGTGCCAACATTTTGTTTATTAAGTTTTTTTTTCTTTCTTTAGCAATTTCAATTTATGTATAATGGTATCCTCAATGCGATTTTAATTTGCATCTTTCTGATGACTGCAGACATCAAGCACCTTTGCATGTGCTTATTGCCCATTGCCATATCTTTTTTTTGTGATGTGTTTTTTCAAATCTCTTGTCCCTTTTAAACTGTCTTCTATTTTTGAATTGTAGAGTTGTTTTTTCTTTAATTTGGTTATAAGTTCTTTATCAGATACTTGTTTTGTGAGTATTTTCTTTCAATCTGTGGCTTGCCTTTTCATTTTCTTAGTGTCTTTCAGAAGAGCAGATGTTCTAAATTTTGAGTTCAATTTACCATTTTTTTCCCTTTTACAGTTGATGCATTTTTGTATCTAAACAATCTATGACTACATTAAGGTCTTGAAGATTTTCTTCTGTGGTTTCTCATGAAAAATTTTATCTTTTTGTTTAGGTCCATGATCTGCTTTAAGTTAATTTTTGTAAATTTAAGATTCATATTGTCCATGCTGGAATGTAGTTATTTCAGTTTTTTATCTGTAGTAGGCACACATACTTGTGATATTTCTTGCTATTTCATTAACAGCAAGAAACTTATACAGGGTCTGTCTGGAAAAAGTACAGCCATTGTTAATAGTAACGAGAAGAGTTCATTAATGTAACCTGGCAGCCAAGGGGAATGGATTGGAATGTGCATGCATGAACAATGACGACTTCACTGTACTAGTAATGGGGGTGGTAGATGCCATTAAGTGAATTTGGGTACAGTGTGGCCATCCCATTCAAAATAACTGAGCGAGTAGAGCAACAATGAATCTACATCAAATTTTGCATTAAGGTTGAACATTCCTCCATGGAAACTATTCAGATGATTCAGAAGGCCAAAGCTATGGGCAACTGACAGCTTCATCATGACAATGTGCCCACTCATGCATCATTTCTTGTGCACAGTTTTTTGGTGAAACATCAAATCAGCAGGTGATTCAGTCCCCATACAGATTTGGCACCCTGTGACTTCTGGCTTTTCCCAAAACTAAAATCACCTTTGAATGGCTAGAGATCTCAGACTGTCAATAAAATTCAGGGAAACACAATGGGGCAGCTGATGGCAATTTGGAGAACGGTGTGAGGTCCCAAGATGCCTATTTTGAAGGGGACTGAGGCATCACTGTCCTGTCTACAGTGTTTCTTTTATCTTCTTTAATAAATATCTCTATTTTTTCACATTACGTGGCTGAATACCTTTTGGACTGATCTCATATATATAAATCTATATGAAAATTAGCAATACTTAACATATGCTTTGTTTTGTACACCAGACTTAATGTAAAAAATCATGGCCCTGCGTAAAATTTTTTTGAAGTACATTTTCTAATCATCATCATACTTGTGTTATTTTACATGTATTTATATATTGAGTTTTGGTGAAGTGATTAGATTCTGTAAAGCTGAAGGTATGTATTAAGTCTTTGGTTAACACAGAGTTCAGGATGATCGTATCTGATCCATATTAAAACAGCTGGGCACTAATTAGGATTCTTCTGTTCCATGACATACTCGTTCCTTCGATTGAGTCCTCTCTCACCTTGCTCTGGCAATTTTCATTTTCTTTTTTAACTAGAAGGAGAGTGAATTCTCCTGTAAGAATCAGGTCAGTATATGAAAGAGATGAAAGAACTGGTTGAGCTCAGAATTTTCTTCTTTTCTGCTTTTTTTCTCCTTTCTTTTTCTCTTTGAGCCAAGATCTTTTTTTCCTTATGAATTTTTTCATTTTTTTCTCTTTTTTGGGAGAAGAGCTGCACATGCTCTGCAAGCATCTCCTTTCTAAGCATATTTTCCTGAGAGTGAAATTGGATTTCTCTAGAGTTTACTATGGGCTGCTTGTAGCTTGATGTTTAGAATGTTTTTATTTTGAGGGGAGGATGTTAAACACCAATAAGAGAGCAAAAACACAGGGTTGTAGGGAAGAATTTTATTACACAAAGTAGGATAAATGTGAATGTACTTACTTTTCTTTTATCTCTTCTCTAATACTTCATCTTTTCCAGTTTTCCATAGCTGTTTTTAATCTTGGAGCAACTTTACTCTGCCTCTCCAGTGAGAAACCAATATATATGACGTTGTGATGTTGTAGTGTTTGTTTTGTTCATGGAGTTAGTGCTCTTATTTTATATCTGAGTTTAATGTGCTACCTTGTATTTCTCCAGAAATAATATATTTCATTTCTAATATGTAATTGCTGTCTTTTTTCTCTGTGTTTTTCTCTTCCTTCTCTTTTTACCCTTTGGTTCTTGAGCAGGTCTTGTTCAGCGTTGTGTGATCATCCAGAAGGATGACAATGGATTTGGGCTCACGGTCAGTGGAGACAATCCAGTCTTCGTACAGTCTGTCAAAGAAGGCAAGACATTTTTCAAATTGTCTTGTCACTCGAAAGCAAACAGAGTAAGAATAGAAAAGCTTAAATAATGTCTGTTACCCAGAATAAAATAATGACATAGGTTTCAGATTACATGACTTGTTTTGCTAATTTTGTATTTAGTGTCATAGTTTGAGGCATGCATTTCCCCCAGTTGATTTTCTGTGTACTTTATAGTTTTAGAAATAACATAACTCTTTGGTCATGGTACTTTATGCATCATCAGTTACAGAAGTTTGTGCTATAAAGATATTTCAGTAAAAACAGACTAAGCGGATGGTTATAGACTTAAAAATATCTGTTTTCCAAAACATTAATGTTTTTTATTGCTATTACCATTTATTGAATACTTCCTTTATGTTTGGTGCGATAATTTGAGGTATGCATATATTATCCCTATTTTATAAATGGTATTGAGACTTAGATTAAAAACCATAAAAACAGTCCAAAGTCACACAACTAGTGAGTGATAGAGGCAGCATTTGAATGTAAGTCTGTATGACTTTACAGCCCATGTTCTTAAGCACTTTGTTATGCTGCCTTTGTTTCAAGAAGATTATCAATCAATTCAAATGAGTTACATTTTAAGTAATTAATTTCTCTTATAGATGGAGCAGCCATGCGGGCTGGAGTACAGACAGGTGATCGAATCATCAAGGTAAGGAAAAGACTAATATAGAATTTATGGTGGAATTTTTAAAAACAGCATATGTTAGCCATAGTTTGATTTTTTTTCATGTGAATTTTTATAAAAAGCAACACTTGACATATGATGGGTTTGTGGACTATAAAAACTTACTTATTTTAAAACTAATATAACCCTGTATTAAAAGGGATAATAAAAGGCTTGAATAAATAATTTTTTAGCAAGAAATTCTCATCCCACTGAGTGGGACCTTACCCAGTTCTCCCAATAGCCGTCAGCTGTCTCATTGTATTTTCCTGAATCTCATTGATGGGCTGAAAGGAGGGCTGAGGCACTTGAGTGATTTGATGTTTCACCAAAACTCTGGCTAAGATGTGCTGCATGAGTGGGTGTGTTGTCATGATGAAGCTGTCAATCACCAGTTGCCCACAGCTTCAGTCTTTTGAATCATCCAAATAGTTTCCATGGAGGAATGTTCAAGCTTAGCGCAAAATTTAATGCAGATTTGTTGCTCTACTTGCTTAGTCATTTTGGATGGGATGGCCACATAGTACACATGCTCACTCAGTAGTGTCTATCAGTCCCCACTGACTAATACAGTGAAGTCATCATTGTTCACACATGTGCATTCCAGTCCGCTCTCCTTGGTTGCCAGGTTAAATTGATGTCATGTAAACTGTTCTCATATTAACACTGGCTATACTTTTTCTAGACAGACCTTGTAAAGTAGGTAAAATTTGTTTGAATGGAAATTTGTCAATATATATCAAAAATTACATACTTTAAGTTAAGTATATACCTTTGATCAGCAATTTTGCTTTTAGGAACATATGTAAGGAAGTAAGTGTGCAAACATGAAACAATATGTATACAGGGAAATTTATTTCAGCTTCATCATACTGAAAACTTATAAACTTTGAGCTAGAGAAATAAATTGCATATTATCTGCAGCTTTTAAAAAGAATTTGTTTACCTATAATGAAAGATATCTACAATAAAAAGTATTTATTTTCAGGAAAAAAACAATAATCATATTTACGTGTGTCTGTGGTGTATGTAACTAGAATAGTGGTTCAAAGATTAAATGTGGTTAACAAGTAGTCTCTGGTGTTCACAATGAATGTACTTTTACTTATATTTTATATACTGATATATTTGAACTTATCAAAATCGGTATCATTTGTGTCAAAGAAAAAGTAGTTTTAAGGTTACATCCATGTTTGGTATACCTTAATTTGTTTTGTTTATTGGAGACTTTGGATAACATATCCTACATCTAACCTCTTCAAATTAATTTTCTTTGTAAAGGTTAGGTCATAATTAGGAAACTGAAAGTAAGTTGAATGTTATTTTGGAAGTATTTATTTTTCCATGTTTCAAAAATACATTATAATTTTGACAAATTAGTGAATTTATAATTATAAGCAAAGAAGTGTTTTCTATTTGCAAGAGCCCTCCACTGTGAAGGATTTGTAAATCATTTCATGATACGTTTTGTCATCTGTCATGGTGAATACATTGTATTGCCCTTTAAATCAAGGCCTTTTTTGTGTGTTCAGATTCATTTTGTTGCTGAATATAACTTATAGAATAATGGAGAAGTGAATATTATACAAATATATACATAACTTTGTTTACTACATTATTATTGTGTATACTGTGTGTAATAATTCCTGAAATCAGTTTACTCATTGTCTCAATAGAATATATCTGACATACACTATTTTCATTTTCTTGCAGGTGAATGGAACACTAGTGACTCATTCAAATCATTTGGAGGTGGTAAAGTTAATCAAATGTAGGTGAATGTTATTCTGTTTTGTTTTCCCAATCCCTTAAGCAAGGATTAGCAAACGTTTTCTATAATAGACCATATAGCAGATATTTTAGGCTTTGTGGGCTATATGGTTTACTACCTGATGCTGTCATTATAGTCTGAAAAAAGCAATAGACATATGTAAATGAATAGGTATGGCTGTGTTTCAATAAAACTTTATTTGCCAAAACATTCTGTGTGCTAGGTTAAGTCCCTTGACTAGTGTTTGCTGACTCCTGAATTAAAGGAAAGTCTGAGATGAAAATTCTTAATAGTTATCTTATGCCAGCTTCATTTTTGTAGTTGATTATAATATTCTTATTGTGGTAATATTGAAAGCATATATCTGAAAGAAATGTCTTAAAGCCACCTAAGAAAGAAGAGAATCAGAAATTGGATGCAATGGCCTGGATGAACTAGAAAACCTTTAAAAATATATAAACTTAAAATTCCCCCAAGTCATAGCATTTATGACCACTAGGTGTAAAATAAAAAAAAGTTTTTAGAAACTCAAACATTGTGAAATAACTGACTGTGAGTTGCGCAATCAGGTTAAATTGCAAAAAGGTACGAAATACATTTAAAAGTTCTATTGAGAAGTCTAATAAGAGAAAGATTTTTGTCTATTAAAGGTTAGTTACCTAAAGAAATCTTTATGTGGAAAGTCTCATTTCTGCTTGCTGCTAGATAAAGCATGAATGTCTTCTGTTGAGTATTTCTGGTTATGGTTAATTTTGCTTTCTGTAGTTTTTATTTCTCCCCTATAATATACCTAGTGAATTTCTGTCTTCATTTTCATGTTAAAATGAAAGAATTTCTGTCTTTATTTTTAGTTCTCATTTTAAAAATCTGTCCCCAAATTTTTTAAATAAAAACTCAGTGATTACTTATTGAGTATTTTTCCAGTTTTTGTTGGATGTTTTTTGTCAGTTTTATTTTGTAAAGTTAATTTAAAATTGCATCATTATATTCTAGAAGGTTAGTTAAATTCTGCCTCATTAGTATCATCTTAAAATATAATTTTTAAAATTTGCATTTAAGAAATTAATTAAATATAGCCATTAGTAGATGATTGATCTTTTAAAAAATATTTCATCTATTTATTTTTAGGGAGAGGGAAGGGAAGGAGAAAGAGTGGGAGAGAAACATCAATGTGTGGTTGCCTCTCATGTGTCCCCTACTGGGGACCGGGCCTGCAACCCAGGCATGTGCCCTGACTGGGAATCAAACTGGCAACCCTTTGCTTCACAGGTCCATGCTCAATCCACTGCGCTACACCAGCCAGGGCTAGATGATTGATTTTAACTTACTCTTCTCTAATTAAAATCTTAGGGTTATCAATTTTATTTTCTGTTAAGTAATGTTATAAGTAATAATTTGCTTTCTGAAAATGAAGTTATTCTTTTAGAGTCTTACAAAAGCCATAAAAATGATTAGAATCTTTTTATGTGTATAAGTGATTAGCAAATGATGAAAGTTTTGCACATGACTGGATCTTCTTAGAAATGCCAAAGACTAAGTAGTGAAATTTTGTAAAAAATTTTTTACAATGTTATTTTCCCTTCATTCCTCTTTTATCTCCTCACCCCAAGCTGGTTCCTATGTAGCTCTTACTGTTCAGGGACGCCCACCTGGGTCGGCCCAAATTCCACTTTCTGATCCTGAAGTAGAGCCATTGGTTATTGGACATATGTCTCCCATTATGACATCCCCTCATTCACCTGGAACATCTGGGAATA
Organism: Carollia perspicillata; assembly: GCA_004027735.1. Classification (NCBI taxonomy): domain Eukaryota; kingdom Metazoa; phylum Chordata; class Mammalia; order Chiroptera; family Phyllostomidae; genus Carollia; species Carollia perspicillata. The sequence goes on from PVKM010033019.1 coordinate 12,318, forward strand.
TGGAGAGAATTACTAGTCCTGTGCTCATGGAGGTAAGTGGGGAAAAAATCGTTGTAAATGCTCAATTGCATAATGGCTTTGCTTTGTATTCAGAATTTTGAAGTACTGAACTGATAAATACATTTAAGTGCAAGATTCTAGAAAGTAACTTTCTAATATAATAATTACGTAATACAGTTGACTCTTCAACAACATGGGTTTGAAATCCACTATACATGGATTATTTTCAATAAATACATATAGCACTATAAATGTTTTTTTCTTCCTTATGATTTTCTTAACATTTTCTCTACCTTTATTTTAAGAACTAAGTATATTATACATCTAACATATAAAAAATTGTTAATCAGCTTATTGGTAAGGCTTCCATTCAGTAATAGGCTATTGGTAATTAAGTTTAGGGGGAGTCAGAAATTACATGCAGATTTTTGACTACCCAGGGGTTGCCACCCCTAACCCCCATGTAATTCAAGTGTGAATTATAATTTGAAATAGTTATTGAGTATCGAGATAGGAGATTTAATTCAACAAATATTAAATACCTACCACATAGAGAATAGGTTGCCACTCACAAAAATATTTAAGATATCCAGTGTTCAAGGTCCTTATTACCTAATAATATATACTTTGAAAGGATGAGGGGTTTTGTTTGTTTGTTTACTGTTGAGTCCGTAGTGTCTGAAAAAAGAATATAGTCAGGAGTATTCAACCTTTTGTTGTCTCTGGGTCACACTAGAAGGACAAGAGTTGTCTTAGGCCACACATTAAATACATTGTGACACGTAATCACAAAAAAAATCACACAATGTTTTAAGTCAATTGCCGATTTTGTGTTTGGCTGCATTGATAGCCATCCTGGTACTCATGTGGCCCATAGGCCACAGGTTGGACATCTCTGATAGTGCTTGGCATATAGTAGGTGCTTAATAAACCTTTGTTGCTTGAGATTGAACCAAGACTATAAAAGTAATTACAGTACAAAAGCAGAATGTGACATGAGGGCAAAAACTATTAAGTTCTAAAGAATTCAAAGGAGGGCAAAAGAGTATATCCAATTATAAGGAAGAACTTCACAGAAAGCTATTTTTTTTTAATTGAGCCTTGAAAACCATAATATTTCGGTGGTGGCAGTGGAAAGGAGGGCAACCCTCTTACAGGAAGTAGAGTTAGCTAGGACTGTTGTTTACTTGGTGCCTGTTAAGGATTTATGTAGTGGGAAATGAGCTTGAAAAAGTAAGACAGTTTGTTTTAAAAAAGCAGAGCTACCAGGCTGCTTTACATGTAACTGGATAGGCAGTGAGAGCCAGTAAAACTTCTTTTGAGCAAGACAGTGATGTGATTATAACAGGATTTTAGGAAGACTAATTTAATAAAATAAGGGGATTTGAAATAAGGAAGATGGTGTGTAGTGAATGAGGGAGCTATCTTAGTATTTCAGGTAGGAAGTACTGGAAATTTGAGCTGTCTATGGGGATTGATAGTAAAGATCTAAAGAAGGGAAAATATTAATATTATTTCTATACTTAAGGCAACTTTATTTTTCCAACTAATACAATATTTAATGTTTCTTTGATCTAGTTTAGTAAAAATGAAAAGGGCTGAAATTTCCCTGTTGCCTTTTATCTTTAGTGTCATGTCTAAAAAAAGTCTAACCTTGTAAGTGCTAGAAATAAAGAAAATCTTAATAAGTATTACAAATTAGAGCTGGGGCATAACACAGTATGTCTTGTTTTCACTTTATTTTAGCTTCACTTTCCCTGTATTGGTTTGTTTGTTTGTTTGTTTGTTTGTTTGATCTTTTCCTAGGAGGAAAACACTGTGGTTCATAACCAGAAAGTAGAAATTTTGAGAAAAATGTTGCGGAAAGAACAGGAACGGCTACAGGTACTAAACTAGGGAAGGGCTGTTTATAGGCCAGTTAAATTGTGAGTTGGTATTTATTATAATCACAGTCAAACAGTATTGTAATCAGTCCATCAGCTATTTGATTAAGAATAGACCTCTTCTCTATTTTCTTGACATAAGTAATTAATATTAAAATATTTTTATAACTTCTCAGTTGTTACAGGAAGATTATAACCGAACACCTGCCCAAAGATTGCTAAAAGAGATTCAAGAGGCCAAGAAACACATTCCTCAGCTGCAAGAGCAGTTATCCAAAGCCACAGGCTCTGCCCAGGTAGCAACACTATTAAAAGCAATACCCAGCTTTTTTGTTGGAGCATATTCGTTGGAGAAGGTGTTAGAGAATGTTTACTTGCCTTTTGAAAAAGTTACAATGCTTTTTCTAGCAGGACGTCCTTTGTAAGCTGTTATAGAACTAATGATTAACTAAAAGAAATATGGTCTTCTGATTATTTGCTTGCTTATGATTTAATGTTTCTTTGTTCCACAAATAATTATTTTCTTTAAGTATTTTTTATTGATTATGCTACCACAGTTTTCTCAATTTCTCCCACTTTATCCCCCCTCTGCCCTGCCCCCAAACCCTCTAGCATTCCCTCCCCTTAGTTCATGTCCATGCATTGTACACATAAGTTCTTTGAGTCCTCAGTTTCCTATACCATTTTTGATCTCTCCCCATCTATTTTATGCCTACCAATTTATGCTGCTCCTTCCCTGTACCTTTCCCACCATTCCTCCCTTCTCCCTCCCCACTGAAGTATCTGTGTGATCTCCGTTTCTCTGATTCAGTTCCTATTCTAGTTGTTTGCTTAGTTTTTGTTTTCGCTGTCTTTTCTTTTAGGTTTATTTGTTGATAATTGTGAGTTTTTTGTCATTTTACTGTTCATGGTTTTTTATCTTCTTCAATTTCTTAGATAAGTCCCTTTAACATTTCATATAATAAGGCCTTGGTGATGATGAACTTCTTTAACTTGACCTTGTCTGGGAAGCACTTTACCTGTCCTTCCATTCTAAAGGAAAGCTTTGCTGGATAGAGTATTCTTGGATGTAGGTTCTTTTCTTTCATAACTTCAAGTACTTCATTCCAGCCCCTTCTCGCCTGCAAGGTTTCTTTTGAGTAATCAGCTGATAGCCTAATGGGAACTCCTTTGTAGGAGTTCCATTAGGCTCCTTTTCTCTTGCTGCTTTTAAGATTCTCTCCTTATCTTTAATCTTGGGTAACTTAATGATGATGTGCCTTGGTGTGTTTGTTCCTCTTTGAGTCCGACTTCTTTGAGACTCTCTGGACTTCCTGGAAGTCTGTTTCCTTTGCCAGTTTGGGGAAGTTCTCCTTCATTATTTGTTCAAGTAAATTTTCAATTTCTTGCTATTGTTCTTCTCCTTCTGGCACCCCTGTGGAATGTTCAGGTTGTCCCAGAGAATCCTCAGCCTCTCTTCATTTTTTTGAGTTCTTGTTTCTTCATTCTGTTCTGGTTGGGTGTTTCCTTCTTCCTTCGTTACAAATCACTGCCTTGAGTCCGGGTTTCCTTCCTGTCACTGTTGGTTCCCTGAATATTTTGCTTTATTTCATTTTGGGTATCTTTCATTTGTTTTTTCATTTTTCGAGCAAGCTCAATGAGTTCCGTGAGGATTTTGATGACCAGAGCTTTAAAATCTGCATCAGGTAGGTTGGCTATCTCCTCATCGTTTAGCTCTCTGTCTGAAGTTTTGCTCTGTTCTTTCATTTGGGCCATATATTTTTGTCTCAGTGCACCTGTGAAATTATAGGGGGGTGGGGCCTTAGGTATTCACCTGGGCAGGGAACCCTCCTTGCTGTGCTGTGGCACTGCCTGTTCAGCAGGGGCCAGAGAGAGAACAATGCAACTCGCCTGCTTGGCACTAGCCCACTTTCAGCGAACTCTTGTGTGACACTGGGAGTTTCTCCCACCGTGG
>PVKM010033020.1:0-16165 GCA_004027735.1 Carollia perspicillata
TAATTACAAGTTTACTTTTAAATGATTTGTAATTGTGTTACAGATGGAGCTACATGGTGTTGAACTCTGAAGAACCCAGAGTTCTTAGCTTCTGACAGTTTATAAGGGAAGAAAAACTTCAAAAACAAAAAATCAATATGATAGTGAAGGGAATGAATAAATGAATGAACAAAAGTTATTTTGCTTCCTTGAAACTTAGTATTCTCAATAGTGTTAAGCAGATTTGAAGAAACAACTCTTTTCAAAAGAGGAACTTAGAAAAAAATGGAGAAAGTCTGAAGTCCCAGTGAATACCACTCTCGCTACAGGAAATATTGCAAAATTGGTCTCCTGTTCTGAGTCATAACTAAGAACACTTTCTGCTTCTTTGAATATTTCATTTTTATCTTATTCTAAGTTTTTGAAAACTGACATTTGGCCATAATTGAAAAGGCTTCTCTTTTTATACACTACAGTAGTATTTTTTAGTCAATGCAATATGTGTGAATATTTCTACACACAGATCAATTTCTTTCACACACTGCAGAAGATGAAGGACTTTAGACTCGTCAGGAACACAGGAGAATGGAACTAGAAGTCTGCAAGAGTCCTGGCAGAAACCCAGACTACCTTCTTATTCTAAATGCCTAAAGATGTCCTCCATTCTCTGATATTTGAAACAACTTTTTCTAACGTGTCCTTTTTGTTCTGACAAGCAGGAAAATGCATAAATAAAACCACAGCTCTTTTTAGAGTTTGAGTTTTCAATCTAAGCTCAAGGATTCAACGAAGTATAAGTGAGAGAGAATTATATTTTTCCTCTTTGGGTTTTATTTTATTTTGTACTTGTAAGAGGAAAGCCTCAAGATGTCTCATATTTTGTGCTTTAACGGGGCCATTTGATAAGAAATATCAACATATTGTGACTGTTTTACCTAACATGTTACATAGAAGTCTTACTGTTGAATTGTTTTTGGAAATACGTAACTGAGGGGAAATAGGAATACTTGTCATTCTGATGAGCATTCACCGACTACTTTCCATGGGGTACAAAGATGAATAAAACAAGTTCCTTGTTTTATTGACTGTTTTATCCATTATCGTTTTTATGTTATAATTCATTTAAAAAAAATTCTTGGAAAACAAAAGGTGTAAAAATCCTTATGAAAACAATAATTTTCTCCTAAAATTATCCATATTAGGAATGGCCAAGTTCATAATCCTTGTCAAAGCCTTTCCCAAAAGAGTCTTAAAGGTTATATAGAATAGAGGGCTGCCATTTGGGGATGGAATCGATATGAAATGAAGTGTCAAGAGTCATATGCAAATTCTGCAGGTGGGAGTGGAAAAAGAGAGTGAAACAGATGGGGAACTCAGGGAGTCCATTAGCCCAGGGAAAAGGTGAATGGAGCATTAATGGGAATTTGGGGAAGAGGTTCAAGCAAGGAGTACCAGCCTCAAATAGCGTCTTTTTCTTGGGAAATGTATACACTTTGTGACATTCGCTGAGAAACTGAAGCAAGGAAAACTCATGGGAAAATACCATTCATAGTCAATGCAGTATGAACATGATGTGATATTTATTAACCACCCATAATCTGCTGGGCATCATGCACAATAAAGAAGGGAGGTGTGGCCTTTGCCTTTGGGAATTTCAAGTTTAATTAGAAGCAGACAGAGTTTCCCAACCATAATGCATTTGCATAAAAGAAAACGATCAGCCAGACCTACACATTGCTTCTCCTCCCACCCGCAGAATTTCAAAAGGCACAACAGAGGGCACCACATGCCAGATGCAGTGGGAGCCGCCTCCTCTTTCTGTCTCCAGTGGTGTTGTTAAGTTCAGTGCTGGCAAAACTTCAGTGGTTTTGGATGATGCTGGGACTTTCCTTTCCACCCTTCTCTCCCGCTCTGTGCAAATGAAGAGACCATAGATGCAGCCCCTTTCCTTTGCCCACAGAAAAGGGTCAGGACGAGGTGTGAGAATCTGTTTGATACAAGCCCGCGAAAGAAGGTTGGAAGGTGATTTCTTTCTCCATATGCTGCACACGCCATCAACTGCAGCTGTTATTAAACTGAGGCCATGTGAATCCACTCTACTTATTAACAGCGGCTATCTTCATTTCAAACACAATTCAGAAAGTGTATAATAAAATAATTTGGTTCAGAAGCTTTCAGTCTGTGTTCCACTTTTGATAGACCAGAATGCATCTCCTATAAACAGTGAAGCCTGTGAACGAGGATCTCAGAGAGCCCGAGTGACCTTACACACTGCATTACACCACCAAGCCTTCATTTGCTTGTCATGGGAAGAGGAATAATAAGATTGCCTTGTTAGAGGGGCCTTGTGACGATGAATTCATGTAAGTGAAGAGCTTAGCACAATGCCTGGCATGACCAAGTACTCCAGAAATGCTCATTATTAATCAAGAGAGGAAGATAAAGAAAGAGAACTCAAGTTTTTAAAAAATTGAACATCAGCACTTCCCTTTAGCTCTTTCCCTCCCTCTTTGTCTATACAGGTACACCCACATCTATGTGTATGTGTGTACTCTGTGTGTGCATGTGTGCACCACTCGGTATTTGAAGAGGTCTGAATTGGAAGCATAGAGGTCAGAATTGTAGTCTTTCTTTTGCTACATATTAAGTAACTAGTGATGTGAATTTTACAAAATGACATAAACTCTGTGAGTCTCAAAAAGCCTCTTTTGCAAAATAAAGGGATCAGAGTAGATGATTTCAAGGACTTCTTCAGGCCACACAGGTTTCATGTATAATGTGATCCAAGGCTCTATTCTGCTGTTGCATTCAATTTAAATATAAATATATTATATTTATATTTAATCGTTAATTTTTGTTAAATTTTTTCCTCTAACAATTCAGAATAAATATTTTAGCACCCTCATTCCAAATATACTTTGCAGGTATCTGATACAAAATTTAGTTGGCAAAAATTGGCAGATGTAGAACTCCCATCTCATTAGTTTTGTTCAAGATATTAGTGATCTCATAATTATTGGTTTTCCTTTTGGTTATATGTTCCTTCTTTTGTGTAACTTTAGAGGTTTTGAAGCATTTTCTAGGCTTAAGTGTTTTGAACTCACTTTATTCTAGATATCTACACTCAAATATGGAAGATCCTATTCCCTCCAAGCTTTATAAAATCAGTTGGTAATTATTCAGATACATGTGTCTGCAAACTTAATAAAAAGCATAATGTTTCCATTAATAATCCCAAGCAACTTTGGCAGTTTCTCTCAGTTCAGTGATCTGTTTATACTTATCAGATTATGAAATTTTTCTTTGTGCTTCTCATGTTAATGCAGGACGTATTGAATGAAAACATAAATCCACTAGTTATCAACAAAAGAAAAAAATCAGTTAGCCATGCCCCTTACTGAGAAGAAGACTCACTGGGAGCTGCGATTTTTCTCACTTTGGGTTAGTTACCAAGTATTAGAGTTAAAAAAAAAAGACCCAGTGGTCTTCTGTATCTTTGGGCTTTTTTCTTTTCTCCAAGATTGTGGTTATATAAAGTGGGAACGCTTTAAAAAAGCTTTTAAGCTAGTCCTATTCCCAGCTGGGAAATTATTAGGTCAATTCCTTCCCTCTCTGCCTTTTTGTCAATAGTTAGCCTCACTTTGAAAATTGTGAATGAGCCAGCATTAGAATGAAGGGAAGACTAAAGGAAGGAAAGAAGGAAGAGTATTATTATTTTTTATATTTATAATTGCAAACACCTAGAAAAGGCGGATTCTGATAAATTGGAAGTCTTTATTTTTTCCTTGCTGAGCACTTGGCTGGATTTAGGTACTGCCACAGCTGGAGAGAGCTGAAAACTTTGAAATTCTTGGGATACTAAAGGAAGAGGAAAGAAAAGAATTAGGGGAGGGAAATAAAAGACTGAAGCTAGTAGAAAGTTCTGGAGGGTTTGGGGTTGGGAGTGCAAGGACATCGTATTTACTTCTCGAGGATTACAAGAGGAGGGCGTGACCCTTGCATCTTTTTAATTACAGTCATACCTCAGTACTCACGGCTTCAGAACTCCTCAAACCCTATACTTGCATTTTGATGACAAAAAAATGTTTCAGCACTCAGCACTTTCTCAGGACTTGTTGCACTTGCTAAAATTTGTATGAGTCACACCACCTACCTGAAAGAGAAAATGTTCATCATTTGGCACTCGTAGGTTTCAGTAGTCATCACGAGTTCCAGAATGAATTAACGTACCGAGACAAGTACCGAGGTACCACTGTACTTTTTAAAAATATTTTTTTCACTGCCATGGTGTAAGTTCAATGCAGAGATAGTGTCTGTTTTGTTCATCATTGTACCTGGGACAGTTCCTTTGCTCAACAAATATTTGAGAAAGGAAGAGTCAAGTTTTGCGTGCTTATAATGTGCATTGTCCTCAGAGTAATCTTTTAAATCTTACCAAAGCTCATGATCTGGTAGGCATATCCTCGAAGGTGCCTGTGTGTGGTTGAAGAACATTTTCTGACGTTGAATTCAGTGGAGGCAGAGGCCCATGTTGCAGGCAGTTAATCAAAGCACATACTGAAATCAGCAAAAGTAAAAAAAAAAGTCAGGGGGCACTTCTGAGACGGATGAAGATAAACTAGAGCCAGCTTCAGGGAGGGGGTATCAGAGAGTTTCTAGGTCCTTCGAGGGAGACCCCTAAAGTGCCCCAAAATCTCCAGCTAAGGTAGATCCAGGTGTCTGTTTACGTCTTCAGAAAGACAGTAGGAAGGCTGTTTTTTTTTCTTATTCAGCTGATTTTACTTTATTTTGTGCTTAAACTTAATTAAGAATACAGGGCTCCTGTGACATGCAAATACTTTAGGGAAGTTTTAGGAAGGATGGTGGTTACTAACAGTCATATTTGCACTTCAGGGTGATCTATTTAACCAGACAACCTTCTTCTTAAGATGTAGCTGCCATCAGTGAAGTTGTTTTTAAAAGATGTGTCTTTCAGAGATATGAAACGTCGAAGGATGTTTGGATCTAAGATTGGGGAAGAAAAATTTCTAGATGTGGAGTAGGAGCTCAGAAAAGAGAGTGTGAAACACAAACTTTCCATAATTAACAGTTTTGTTTAGGTCTATTCTTTCTGCCCTCTCTTCCAGAAAGCAGGTAAGGAGCCAGGGCTGGAGGGAGAATGTGCTCCCAGGAGACATTGCCTTAGAATGTAGGTCCACGGAATCCTGCTTTGCAGAGCCAGAGGCTGGATGGGTTACCCTGGGATAAGGGCCCCACTCCCCACCTGCTGGGAAGAAGGACTCCTCAACCACCTTCTGTGAAAAGGATTAACTTGCTGTAGGCATAGAAAGTGAGTTGTTGTAACTTGTGTGAGTCTTGGGCCTGAGATAGGAGCTCATTGAATAAAATACAACAACATCTGTTGTGAACCTATTATATCATGCCCCTTTGTTAGACCCTGGATTGGTTAGCTAAGACATGGCACCAGTATTTATGGTTCTCCCAGGTCTTACAGCAGGAAAGAAGTCAACATAGTCATACTATGTTTGAAAGATGCTTGAAAAGAAATAGAGGATAAATAGAGGACCAGATTCTGAAGCTATTAATTCTGCAGAGAGTGGAGGAACTTGTGATCAGAGAAAGCAATAGAAAAAGGTGATTATGTAAGGAAGGGCATTAAAATGAGGAGTCTCCAGGCAGTCAGTAGGAGAGAGCCTCAAGACAGAAAAGAGACAGAATGAAGGTATAGCCATAACACTGAGGAGCATGAAGCACCTGTCTTCATGGGGAAATGGACTGGGGTCTGTGGCTGGGAAGGAAACACATATACACCCACAAGCAGAGATGGCACCCCAGCTCTGGAATATGGTATCCAGTGATAGTCATTAAATGCTGTGTCTGTTAGGCACCTAATGTGTGCTGGATCCTGTGAAGGGTTCAGAGTAGTAAGTCTGGTCCTTACTGTGAGGATGTTACAACCAAGTGAAGCTGACAAAAATCACTCACTCACATGGAACAACAGCAAACAATCCAAGTTAGTGTATCTATAGGAATAGAGGTCTGTGGTGAAGACAAGAAGAAATCAGGAAAGAAAAGAGAAACCATTGCAGTGGTCTGGGACTCTGGGTGAGGAGAGGTAGCAATAAGCTCAGAGTGCACATGGGGATGGGGAGAAAAGGAGCCTAGAGAGAGAAACAGAAAACCTGCCCAGGGCTAGGTGGGTATGTTAAGTAGTGGTGGGGGTAGATAAAAGCAGGTTAGGGAGCTGAAAGCTAGGCAAAAGAACTTAGACTGGATTTGATGAAAATAACCGGTCTTCAGTCTTCGAAAGTGTTTTAACAGAGCACTCTGTGTGGCAACAGCTCTATCGAGAGTGCCGGATTTGGCGGTACAAAACAGTATTATAGAGAAAGTAGAAGTTAGAGAGTAGGAGAGAGCTGTAGCTGTCACCGGTGAATAAGCCGATAATGGACTCGTGACAACAGGAATGAACTGAGAGATACTGTAATCTGTGACTCCGAGATGTCTCTGGCTCTTACTGGGGTCACTGATAGCATTTGCCACTGGGATTCAAAGGTCAGCAAGGGGAGCAGCAGAGCCACAGCGGCCCCTGACAGCTCTCAGCTCCGTCGGGAGGAATCCGGGCACACACGGTGTTACGACACATGCCGCCAACTTTAAGTGCGTTAAGACTATTAGGCAACTAATTACTTTTCTGTGTATGTGTGTGCTTAATTACTTTCTTATTTTTAATAGATCTTTTGGTGGTTGGTTATTGTCAAATGTCTTACATACCATCATGAATAGAAGGTACAAAAAATAAGCACTTTTTACTAAGCAGTTGTCACTTCAAAGGTGTGACAGTGTAGTGTTAGAAACACTTTTGATTTGGGGGAAAACAAAACAACAACAAACCAACCATAAAACAAAACATTGTAAAAGAAGTATGAAACAAAAAATCAATGAGGATAATACTCTGCTAAGGGTAAGTCATTTGCTTTCCAGAAGAGCTGATGCTGAAAGCCGGCTCTGAGGTTGGAAGCTGATTTTTGGAACCGAGGAGGAGGAAGTGGTGAGCAGGGCAGTGGAATTGCAGGAGCAAGAGGGGCTCTCAGTCTGAGCCTGTGTATTTGCAGAACCTGCTACCATCTTCCCAGACTAACCCTCTACCACCCATTGTCCTGAAAATGCAGCTATGGAAGAAGCTGGCTCTTCCACTCTTGCTGGGGAGGGCTTAAATCTGAGGTATTGCAACTTACTCTTCTTAATTAACTCTGGCTAGGGAAAAATTAACCTGGGGCTGCCCTACTTTTCTTTTTTCAAATAGAAGAAACATATAGGCTTCAGCATTTCAACCATCATTTGTTTATATTAGCTGAATACAAATATATATCCATGTGTATTTGGGCACATGCTCAATCTCATATGATCATTTGCTAAAATGCCTGTGGAACGCAGGGGCCGCAGACATCAAGTGTCAGTCTTTCATTATTTTTTATAACAGCTTTATTGAGATATAATTCACATATTGTACATTCCACCAATTAAAAATACATAATTCAGAATTGTGTAGCCATGACCACGACCAGTTTTAAAACACTTTTACCACCCCAGAAAGAAAGCCTGTAGCCCTTAGCTGTCACTCCCTGTTTCCCCCCTAACTCCCACTACCCCTACTCCTCAGCAACCACTAAGCTGACTTATGTTTCTGTGGACTTCCCTGTTCTGCACTTTGCATGTAGTGGGACCATATAATATGCGGTCTTTTGTCTCTGGCTTGTTTCACTCAGCATAATGTCCTTAGGGCTCATCCATGTTGTTGCATGGGTGTAGCATGCCAATGTTTCATTCCTTCTTATTGCCAAATAATATTCTATTGTATGGATATACCACATTTTACTTATCCATTCATCAGTTGATAGGCAGTTGAGTTGTTTCAGCCTTTGGGCTATTATTATGCATGAGGCTGCTGTGAACATTCATGTACCAGTTTTTGTGTGGATGTGTGTTTTCACTTCTCTAGGGTAGGAGTGGAATTGCTGAGTCACGTAGCAACTCTGTGTTTACCCTTTTGAGGTACTGCCGGGCTATATTTCAAAGTGACTGTGCCTTCATTATTGAGTATCCCCCTTTCCTTTATTCTAAAAGGGAGAAAGTCAGCTTGAATTATTTTGCTATTATACAAGGATGATATGTATTAACTAAAAAGGAATAGAATGGAAATGGCCTGTGAGTGTCACTTATTTACATCTCAATATCTGTACATTTCACTACACTTCGGTGTGCTGCCGTGTGGAAAAGAGATCCTAGTTAACATTTCTATTCTCCCCCTTTCCCTAAACTTCTATTTAAGTCAGTGAGTGTGCAGGGCATTGCTATACCTGAGTTTGCCAGTGCGGCAGCTTCCAACTGTATGTGGCTTCTGAGACCTTGACAATGTAGCTAGTTCAAGTTGAGATACACTAGAAGTCTAAACTCCACCCAGATGTGGGAGATGTAATACGAAAGAAAGAATGTAAAATATAATAATTTTTATGTTGATTACATGTGGAGATGACAGTATTTGGGCCTACTGGGTTAAATAAAATATACTGTTAAAAATAACTTCACCTGTTTCTTTTTATTTTTTTGAAAAACGTGGCCACTAGAGCCCTGGCCAGGTTGCTCAGTTGGTTAGAGCGTTGTCCCGTACACCAAAAGGTAGTGGGTTTGATTCCCAGTCAGGGAACAACCTAGGTTGTAGGTTTGATCCCCGATCAGGGCACATTACAGGAGGTAACCAGTCACTTTTCTCTCTCATATCGATGTTTTTTTCTCTCTCTTTGCCCCGCTTCCTCTCTCTCTAAAATCCTTCGGTGAGGATTAAAAATATATGTCTGCTAGAGATTTTAAATTACATGTGTGGCTTATATTATATTTCTGTTGGACAGTACTGTTATATACTATTTTCAAGGATTGTTTTTTGAACTACTGGAAAAGAAAAACATTCAACATCCTTTAGGCAAGCTCAGATGATTATTAGCAAATCTTTGTATAACTGAAGAAAGACACCTTGTTGAGAACAGGGAGTCAAGTGAGTGCCAGTCAACTTTCAGCAGTAGGGGCTTGACCGGCCAACCAATCAGCCTTCCTTCAAAGTGAATTCTACACGTACCCAACAAAATACGACAATGCCTTAGAGAGACATGACTGTAGAGACATTAAAGCAAAGATCAGTGATAACTGGCTACAGCTCCTTCACTGACCCTCCCAGTAACAGGCTTGCCTGAGACATTGCCTCTTTCTGCTGTGTAACCTGGGGGAGTGATCAGTGAATATTGCAGAGTTAAAAAGAAAAGACGATAGGACATTTGTGGCAAACTGTTTGAAAGATGTTGAGGGAAGTTGGTCACTGGGTTGTCAGTCAACTAATACGTGAATACGATTTAATAATAAACAGCCCTGGTCATCTCACCTCCCTTTTTGTTGAAGGTCAGTGTTCAGATTACCAGGAAAACTAGGTTGAAGGCACAACATACTTGGCAGTCCTCTTTTGTAAAACACATCATGTACTGCTGTTTTTCATCTAAAATGTCTGGAAATAAGGTTACCACTAGTGGTTTTATGATTCAAAACAGAACAGACCTGCATTTTGGCAGCATCCCCAGGTAACATAATTTAGCTTGACTCGGGACCTTAAGAAAGATAAATTCCTGAATTCCACTCCAATGGGAAGAAAACTTCTTTTCCTTTGGCTGAGGCTTTCGCTGATGCATAAAATGAAACTTGGGGCAACAGTGCAGGGGATTCGAAAGGTGAGACAAAGTCCATAAAACCTCAGAGCATGTAGTGAATAAAGAATCCCGATCTCTCTTGTGGCCTGTCCGAAGTGACCATGGAAAAAGAAGAGTAAAAATAGGTAGGAAACAGCCAGGATTTTATTCTTGGATGACAGCAGAGGGACTCCACACGTGTTTAAATGACATCTCTTGTCAAAAACATTTTTACTGTTTTACGGATGTAGCTTACTTGAGCTCACTGCCAAATCAAAATAGCTAAGTCTATTTTCTTCTTTCTCTTGACAAGTTCTTAAGTGAAGGATTCGGCAGGCTAATCAATCATCACTCATCACTTGTCCATTTTAAAAGGAGAACCTCAGGGCCGTCCTTTAGGGAAGTACTGAGAGGTCATTATGGTGTATTAAACAACAGGATAATTAAGAGAGAACAATCCAACAAACTAATTCATGCATTGAATGCATGTTTTCTTGGATTTCCAGGCTGATTTCAGGGCCAGCCTTACGAACAAGGATTCTTTTCTGAGACGGTCCTCACCACTCTTTTTTCCTTCTGTACTCTCCTACTTCATGCTGAGAAACATGGGAGAGTCAGAGAATTATATCCTGGTCCCAGCTCCACCATGAAGCTTCCAGAAGGTGGAGAAAGGAGTAAACTAATTTGTTCCAGCACACAGATGATACTCGCTGCCCTGGGTGTGCAGAAAAAGCTAGGCTGGGATTTCCTGGCATGGGCCTGACCGTAGCAGAGTTCTAGTAGACAGGTCTATCTTAGATGCCCCTCGTGTTGCCACTCAGGTTTTACATACTGTGCCGCACCTGTCTCTTCCAGGCATCCAGACCCTTAGCCCCTTTGAGCTCTCCCAGTGAGAAAAGCTGTTTGGTCTATGATTTCACTTATAAGTTCATTCAGCACATATGTACAAGGCACTGTGCATGCTCCCTCTCCTGGGTGATCATTCAAAAGTAGAGCTTTTTGAGAGCATGCTACTAAAACCCAAAGAAGAACACACAATCAATGACTTTCTAGACTTGGTGTAGATTGACAAAGCAGAGTCAATTTTGTTGGCATCCTTCAAATCTTAAGATAATAAGGATTTTTCTGCCCATACCTGAGAATCATCCTGTCCCTCATAAAGTCCAAGTTTCTCATTAGAGTAGGGGTGACCCAATGCTATATATACTGTCTTATTTAGATACTGAGTAAGAACTCTCTGAGTGTGAAGAACTCTCGGGTGCAGTGGTGGAACAGAGAGAAAACTGGGAGAAATGAAATCATCTGGAAAAGAGGGGTCTTGGGGAGTAACTGGGGAGAGAATCTGGGGTTATACATTCTGCTGGACAGGAATTTAGATGGAAAAGGTCCAACGTGAGAAGGGACTTTTTTTTTAAAAAAAAGATTTTATTTATTTATCTTTAGAGAGGAAGAGAAGGAGAGAGGGAGAGAAATATCAATGTATGGTTGCCTCTTGTGCATCCCCTGCCGGGGACTGGCCTGCAACCCAGGTATGTGCCCTGACTGGGAAGTGAACCACGATTCTTGGGTTTGTAGGCCCGCACTCAGTCCACTGAGCTACACCAGCCAGGGCTAGAGGAGGGACTTTTTTACAGGTGGAACTGTCCAACAGTGCTCTAGGCTCCCCATCAGTGAGTTATTATCAGCTCCTGGGTCCTGAACTGCCACTCATTCACAGAAGTAAGGCTTGCCTTTGGAAAGTCAGTCTGCGCAGTGAAGGGATGGTTGGTGTCTGGGGCTAGAGGAGAGGGCCAGCCTGGATAATTCCCCTTCTGCCCCCTCTCCAACCACACTCACATCTTCTCAATTGTTTGGATAAGTCTGCAAGCTCAGGTGGAGATAGAAGAATTGTTCTCAATTACCAGAAGTCTGGGTCTGTTCTAATGGAAGACTTGATTCAGTAGTGATTAAAATGATCATTGCTTTCTTAACATGAAAAACAAAAATATGTCCTCAGAGGGATGTTTCAAGGATAAGTTAGAAAATCGATGCTAGAGTTTTGGGTCCTGACAAGGTTGTCTGAGAGCATTTTTAAAATTACCTATTTTTACCTATTTTTATAGATGAGGAACCTTAGAACAGTAAGATAAGTGCAAATGGGACGCCCCAAAGGAGATCACAAGTGAGCTGAACATTTTTCTCTTTTTTCAACTCCTGGGCTTGATGTTTATCTGACATCCATAGTCCTCCTCTGAACTCTTTTCTGGCAGGGTCCAGTTGGTCCCTGCCACAGAGAAAATGTGGTGCCTCTGGCAAACCACATATTTATGTAGCCTTAGACATATTTATGTAACTCAGTCAGAGAACTTTGAAAGATAAATTTCCAATTCTGCAAACTTTACTGTAACTTCTGCAAAATGACCTTTATCCTGCCAGTAAGATACGCCATCCCTTTAATCATAAGCTCTGAACAGTCAAAGAACCCGTCTTTGTTGGCAGGGATGTTTCAAAATGCTGAATGAGGAAGGCTTGTTTTCATTCTACTCTGCTTGATGTGTGTAGTGCTGAGAATGGCAAAAAGGAGGAAACAGCTGAGAAAGCCCACATCTGTGGGGACTGACTAGCAAGGTCTTCATGGGAGAGTCCGGTTGGCTTCATTTACACCTTATGTTACGTAAACAAACACTGGGCTTTGTGGGCATTCATTTCCTGACAGCTCAGTAGACTCCACCTAAGGATTTTGCTGATTCTAACAGTTGTCCCACCTTTATTTCAAAGATGAGGACCTCTAAGCAACATCATTTTGCTTTCTGAGTACGTACACCTCAATTAAACACTGGACTCAGCTCCATCAGCTTGAGCACGTGACATGGACATGCTTCAAGGCAAGGTTTAAAACATCTGCAGCCTAGAAATCAGCAGAGTTCCCTGGGGTGGGGGTGGGGGGGCGTTGTTAAATCCAGAGTGTGCTGATCTGTTTCCTGTCTTTGTTATGATTTCTTCACTGTAACTGAATATCCTTTGGCGCTCCAGTGACTGGGTGCTCTGGTGCAGCTGTGTCAGCAGGCCAAGGACTGTTGGCGTAGGGGCTCCGTGTGCGTTTACACAGCTAGCTTCCATAATCCCAGTCAGGCCTATTAATTTACAGGGTAAGCCACTCCTTGTCTGCAGATCAGCAGCCGCACTGTGCAGTCCCTGCTGTTAAATATAATCTAATTAAGGGTATTAAGAGGAAGAGCAGTCACCTAGCCGCACTGATCCTTGCCAAGAGAAAACTCTCAAGGATGCCAGCAAACCGCCATCCTAATGAAATGCCTGTGAGAACGCTTCCGAAAGCAGTAAAATACTTAAGAACTTGAAGGTGTTTCCAGGCTCATCAGGGGCAAGCAGGATGACTAACCACTTGCCCAGAAAGAGGGAGCTGCAGTCTCAGGGTTGGGCTGTCTGTGGGCAGGCCCACGTCCTTCTGCCCTACCACCTATATTTTATTTTTGCTTTCTGGCTGGAAAGCTGACCTTGCCATCCCAACAGCCTTTGATCCTCATGTGTGATCTCTCCAGAAGCAAAATAGTGAGCAGCCAAGGGAAGACCACTGCCCACAGCCCACAGAGCTCTGTCAGAATTTGCTCTTTGTTGGAAGAAAACATGTGCCTTTTGGAAATCTTGAAGATTACATAGTTTATTCTCAAAACACTACATCAGCCGCCAGTGGGTTTCCAGTAAGCTGTGAGAGCATTTATCCCAGAGTGGGTTTGTGACCTTCTCGACCTGAGGGGTGGGAAGGCTCTAGTGAGTGTGGGGAGCAGATCATTGGTAACTCAGAAGTCATGCTGCTGTTTCCAGCACTGAAGGGAGAACGTGGGCAATGTTGAAGATTTCTCTCGGGGAGGTTTCTGGCCAGTTTTCCCCTCCTTGGGCAAAGCTGTGTTGTGGGCCTGGCTTATTATGAGTTGCTCATAAGCAACTCATAAGTTGCTCACCATTGGTCCCAACAGTCCAGTGCTTCCTGGCACTCTTAAACCAGTGAGGGTTTGCGTTTTGTGTGGAGGGCACAGAACCAATCAGTGTGCACTATGGAAATTAATAATGTGTTATTTCACTAAGACTTAAGCACAATATAATGCAGCATTGTAGTTCTGCATTGAGAATTGGAAGTGAGCACAGCTACAGTGTGCCTGCTGGAATTTGGTGCTGTCATGCCCACCTCTGTGAGACGGGGTAAATGTGGAAGTCAGATGGTTTTTCTCAAGCCTGGGGCTAGCTTCACTTCAGAAAAATATTGCAAGGGCCTTGTAACCCAGTCGGCCTTCAGCCACGTGCTCTATAATTCCACTTGAGGGCTGACATATGGTCTCATTTCACACCCTGCTTGGGTGTGCCTCATACACTTAAGTATTGTGTCATTTAAAGTAGGTTGCACTATTTTATAACATTATAGCATCACAGTGCCTTTCATTTCTACTTATCTTCCAGTGTAGCTACCACACAATCATGGAGTGCAAAGCAATGATTTTTAGCATTGTTTCTGTCTCGCTCACAAGCAGCACCTGAAGGGTGTGTGGTCTGTGATCCAGAAAGATGGCCCTGCTGGTGGGGAGAGGGAGGATGCTTGGACACTAGTAAGATCAGGAACATCAGTGATCATCATAGCCAACAGGTGTCCTTCATCACTTTGAAAATTAAACTCAATATTCTGATTATAGGAAGTCCATTCTGGCCAATCTCAATGGCTTAACTTATTTGGACTTTTATTGAATATCTGTTATGTGCCAGACTTAGTTTTAGGTTCTGGGAATATAGTGGAGAAAAAGACAGAAAGTACCTGTCCTCGGGCAGGTGGGGGAGATAAATAATAAACTAAAAAAATTTGTAAATAGTAATTGGTGCTATGGGAAAAAACCAGGACAGGGGACTAAGGAGTAATGGAGGTGTGTGGCTGTTTTAGTTAGGATAGTTAGGAAAGGCCTCTGGGAGGAGGTGAAGTTGGAACAGAGATAGGAATAAAGTGATGGATGCTGTGAGCTGGGGGGAATAGTATAGCCTGAGGGTATGACAAGTAAAAAGTCCCTAAGGTGGGAAGAGCCGGGAGTGTTCTAGGAACAGAACTAAGCCAGATGATACTAGAATAGAGTGAAGGGGAAATGGAGAGAATGAGATCAAGAATGGGAAGGGCTAGAATATGTTCAGACCTGGGGTCCATGGGGAGGACTTTGGGGTCTGTGGAAAGCCTTTGTAGGGTTCAAGTAGAGAAGCAGCATGCTCTGGCTTACATCTCACAAAGACTCCTCTGTGGGAAAGGGATTAGGGGGTATGCAGTGTAGGGAGGCAAGTGCGGAAGCAAGGAGACCTGTAGGAGGCTGCCTCAGTGGACTAGGTGGGAGGTGATGGAATGGTCGTCCTGGAGATGATGAGAAGTAATAGGATTTGGGGTGTATTTTAGAGGCAGGGCTGACTGGATCTGCTGATGTGGGTGTACGGCTGTTTCAGTGTTTGGTCCAAGCATCTTGGTGAACAGTGGTACATTTATTGACATTGGGAAGCCTAAGAGGGGAGCATATTTGGAATTTTGTATTACACATCTCAATTTTGAGGTGCTTATTATACATTAAGTGGGATATAGTTGCATGAGTCTAGAACTCAGTGGGGAGGTCATGATTGCACAAAAAACTCGGGAGCCTTCAGCGTAAAGCCAGGTCATGAGACACAACTATGTAAGAACAGTGTAGATAGAGAAGATGAGGCTAAGGACTGGACCTGGAGCTTATTTAGAGGTTGAGTAGATGAGGAAGAAGGAAGCATTCTGTCCTGCAAAGCTCAGCACTGACCCTTTTAATACGTACCCATCTTCTCACTGCCAGCAGATAGCTCTGTGATCTTTGTGTGTGCTGGGGGAGGGGAGACAGGGCCTGATCATTTTCCTCCGCCTCCTTATTGATCTGATTTCCCTCTTCCTCCTCCTCTTTCCTTTCTTGATCAATTTCCAAATTCTAGAGCTCCCAAATCTGGCCAGGAGTAAATCTTGTTCTTGTATCTCCTAGCATATTCCTATGTTTGCCGATCTCTCGATCAAGCAACATTGATCATATGACAGTAATTCAGAATTCTTGCTTCCTACACTCACTGTCACTTCTTAGTAAGGGAAGTTGGACTGGTTGGGGGTGGGGAGAAGAAAAATAAGCCACCAAACCCCAGAGACCTTTCTTTGTTGTTCAGAAATTCTGTGTATCAGAAGATGGATTTGGCAGAGTATAATAAAAAGAGAACTCTAGTTTCCTGCTGATTTATGATGACGTCTTTTGGTTACATTCTTTCAACTTGTAGAATATTAACTTCAAATTCCCATGGGTTAGGACTTCTGACATTGTGTCCCTGCATGCACTGTTTGGTGGGATAAAGGCATCCTTACCTCCCTCTACAGCAGCCCCATTCTCTGGTTGAAAGTGTGTGTTGCCAAGGCCCTTAGGGGCTCGTGTGGC
>PVKM010033021.1:0-16168 GCA_004027735.1 Carollia perspicillata
TTATTTGTTTGTTCTCTTTGAAGTTGAAGTGAAAAATTAGCTAGATTCCTTTCTGGAGCACATAGATACATTGAACCTCTGGCTTTACATGGAAATTTCAAACATTTTCTTATGTATTTTCCATTTCTTGTAACACAAAATACCTCTCTCATTTGGTCATGCTAAGTGTGTACTTTTCAGAGCAATTTCTAAGGCTTATTTGACAAGTGGAGGCGAAGCCTATTGAGAGATAAGAGATAGAAAAGGAGAGAAAAGAGAGATGGTTACACCAGACTGATAAAGAACAGGCAGATTCCTTTAATACACTTGCCTCTTTTTTTATACACTTTCATGTCTTCAGCAGCAACTTAGAGGATAAGCCCTACTCACAAGTGTTCCTGTCAAAGGTCTTGAAAGACCAATGTATTTCATATCTGCTTTACTAGAACTTACCCTCATTTTATGTGTATAAAGCAAGTGGATACACACAATAAGGAACATCTTGTCTGATTGATAATCAGAGGTCAGAGTGTTTTCTTGACATCTCACACATTTGTTCAAGTTGGGCTAGATAATCTTCAAGTTTCTGTTCTATTTTAAGATTGTGTACCTTTTATTCCTATACCTCGGATCCAGTACCTTTAAAAACTATCTATCTACCTATCTACCCATCTATCTACCTATCTACCCATCTATCTACCCATCTATCTATCTATCTATCTATCTATCTATCTATCTATCTATCTATCTATGTATCAATGTATCTATCTTTCTATCTATCATAGGCTGAATAATGGAGTCATTCCCCCTACCACCAAAATGCCCATGTTCCAACTCCTGGACCTGTGAATGAATGTTACCTTACAGCAATAGGGACTGTGCAGATGTAATCACATTAGGGATATTGAGATGGAAAAATTACCCTGGACTATTGATGGGCCCAATGTAGTCACAAGGGTTTTTACAAGACGGAAGCATGAAGGTCAGGGTCAGAGAGGAGATGTGTGATGGAAGCAGAGGTTGTTACTGTACACTTTGAAAGTGGAGGGAGGGTCTACTCTCCAAAGAATGCAGGCAATTCTAGAAAGTGGGAAAGACAAGGTAAGGGAGCTTCTCCTCGAGCCGTTGAAAGGAGCGTTGTCCAGCCAACACCTTAATTTCTGCCCAGTGAAACCCATTTGGAACTTCTAACCTCCAGAATTGCAAGATAGTGTTGTTTTAAGCCCCTAAGTGTGGTAATTTGTTATAGCAGCTCTAGGAAACCAATACACTATCTATCTAAAACCCCTGTATATTTATAAAACTTGAAGATTCATAAATTTGGTATATATCCCTCTAACTTCTTGTTCTGTATCAGATGAGATGGGATATAGCTGGACTCACAGAGAGTTAGTACGTGACCAACAGGGTCATATAAAGAGTTCATTCTGTGATTTACTTGGATAGAATACGAGGGCCATTATTTGCCAGGTGTCTGACTCTAGGCTTGTTAAACACTTCTCTGTGCTTTCGTTTCCTCATGTGAAAAGTTAAGATAATGATAGTGTCTACTTTCCTTATAGAATTAAAGGAGTCAGTGCTCATAAAAGGATTTTTCTTTTCCTGAGTACACTGTTTTGAATCTGGAGAAGAACATATCCAGGTGAGATTGGGACCACGGCAATCACTATAGTCAGGAGGACATCTGTAAGTCTGAGGAGGCAGCAGAAATGGGGGATTTGCCTGAGGCGGATCCAGTCTTCTTGGTTTTCACCAGCTCTGTTGCTCTCGGTCTTCAGTCTATTCTGGGAATTCCATAGAGACTGAGGTCATGTCTTCTCAATGTACTGGCATTTATGAAGGCATCAAGTTGAGATGACACGCAGGTATTTCAACCTCTAAAGTAGGGTCTTATCCCATGAAAACCCACTAAAAAAGACTGACTATATCAAGCTGATTATTCAGGCATTTTCTTTGATTTAGAAAATCAAGGAAGATTTTAATCTTTTGTTGTTTGATTTTTATTCCCAATATGTACATATTTGGAAGAGTTGAAGAAAGCAAATACCTTTCCCTTTCAGAAAGAGCACCAGGGCTTTTGGAAAGTAGGGATGGAGGGCATTATGAAAATGGTCAGGGAAGGGCTATCTGAGCATTTATTACTCTGAGGCTACTTTTTAAAGTTTCAGTTCCATTTCTTCTGGTTTTGCAACTTGAATCTCTCATAGGAAGAGAGGGAAGAGTAATTTTTCAGTGTCTCCATTTGCAGACGCTCCCTGATTCACTTGCTGCCTGCCTCTCACTCTTGCAGTAAGGCATCACTCGGGGATTGGGTGCTTCTAATTATGGTGATTTGGGTGTTTGTTTTGATATCACTTTTATCTGCCAAGATGAGCAGAATCTCAAATGCCAATAAATAATGCTTGTGACAATTTCTATAGCAACCAAAGCATTCCTGTGGGAAGAGAGATACTTTTGTTTGGTAGGAAGTTGGTTTCCATTAGATCATAGTTCCTCTTCTCCCAGCTGTGTGACTTTGAGCGATGATGATAGCTGGCATGATTGTAAAGTTTCATAATTTACAATGTGTCTTCAGGTGCATTTCACATGTGATTCTACCACTCCCACATTGCAGAAAAGAAAGCCCTGGGTATGTAAACTGATTTTCCCAGTTTGGGCAGCTAAATCCCAGAGCGTTGGCTCAGAATCGGGTTTCTTCCACTGCAGCATGTTGCTCATAGCCAAGCCATGGGAAATTTGATCCAAATAATTAAACCGTGAGTCTCAGTTTCTCCCCATATAAAGTGTGTAAGCCGATGCATTAGACTAGCTGTGATGCCACACATTCAGCTCTCAAGGAGGAATACAGGCAATGTCCATGCAAAGCACTGTCTCGACGTGAGGGAATGTGGCATCAGAGACATGTGCCACTCACTGGGGTCGCTGCCGCCCAGCTGCAGCTGTTGTTTTTGTGCAGGAATGCAACGATACTCCAGTGTTGTCACATTTTCTTCTTTTTCAAGAGAAGACACAATCTAGATCTTCAAGTGAGACCTTCCTGTGCTCGATCATCGCAAAATTGGCAGAACTGTGACCCTTTTCCAGATCTCCACTGGGGAGGGGGGATGGGGCACCTTCATTTCCATAACTCTGATGTATTGTTAAATCAGCATTTTTAGGGGGGGTATGGAGATTCATTAGGTTCACTGACTTTTCAATTAATGTCTATGCCAATTCAGTAATAGATTTGGACACATAGAAAACTCCTGAGGAAATAATTGAAATTCATTTATTTATATGATTTTGGAAAATTATGCAAATAAAAAAACTTTTACTTATTTGCATGAATTGCTCGTGCATGTCTTGGTGCCAGCAAGAAATGAAGTGTTCTGAATTTAGGACAGGAGGGGCTTTATCGTGTCTGATATGTACACTCCACTATATTGCTTTCAGTCAGAACTGATGGCACATGAAAATAAATCTGAGTGGTGATTTAGTCCATTAAAGGGGTTTATTTTTGATCACTGTATAATTATGAAATCAACCCTTCCCATTCGAGCTCATGAGGTTTACAACATGTGAATTTGGACTTGTTGGTTATGCTGATATCAGTGATGATAGTGCTGGTGTGTGTCAGTAACACTTTATAATAATGACATTAAAAATAAAAAAGATACCATTTTACTCAGTGTTTATTATGCACCAGGCTTCATGCCAACATCTTTCTGTTCATGAAATCATTTAATCCCCACAAATCCCTGTGAGATAAGCATTAGTGTGCCTATTTTTCAGATAAGAAAACTCAGATATAAAGAGCTTAATGGTCCAAGTTGCCCAGTTACTAAGAGGCAGGTTCAAACCAATGTGCGGAGAAGGAGCCTGAAGATACTTATTGAGCATGTACTGTGTGCCAGGAAATTTCCTGTGTTCTTAGTTCTGGCGAATAAAACTCAGTCCCTGCTTCACTGGGGCTACATTTTATGTATAGAGCTTGACAGTAAACCAATACATATATACAACATGAAGTCCAGCCATGCTAGGTACTTTCAGGGACAGTGATGGGTCAGAGGACAGAGGGCTTGTTTCCCACAGGCTGTTGAGGGAAGTTCTGTCAGCGGGTGGCAGCTAGGCAGAGACATTAGCACGAAGTGGGGAGTTGAGCCAAGTGAATTTCAGGGACTGTCCCTGTGACAGGTCCTTCCTGGTGCAGTCACTCTCATTTCTAGAATGGTGTGCCCCACTGGGGGATTGTGTTGAGGAGGGGTATGTAGATATCTTCCCACAGCAAGAGCAAGGACTTAGGAGGCAGACCCAGGTCACAATTCTGGTTCTGCTCCTTTTTCCGCTGAGCTCTCTGGACACCTTAAGTTTATTTTCAAGCTTTAGTTTCCTCATGGATGGAATTTTCATAATAAGCTTTATCTCTTATGATCAATGGAAAGTGAACATGTAACATCCCCTTTGTAGTCCCTAGAACTGCATATAAATATATAAATATGCAGGAGTCATACAATAAATATAGTTATTGTAGTTATTTTAATAATCTGTGCCTTACAGAGGGACACGGAGAAGTTTCCAGGGTGTTTTGTTTTGTTTTGTGTGTGGTTAAAGTGTAGGGAAGGGATATGGCATAGATTATTATTTAGCTTCAGAGCCGGATAGGGAATAGTGATAGAGTGGAAGCAGGTCCAGGAAAAAGGCTAAGAGAGGTACCTGCTGTGGACAAAGTGGGTTTTGAATCACATTAGTTAAGAGCAAACATTCAGATAAAGAGGTGACTTGAGAGCAAGATTGGCAGGAGGTTTTTATTTTAGTTCAAAATTAAGAAGCATTCAGAACATATGAGGATGGACCTCCCAAAACAGTAATTATATGCTGGGAGATGGGCCCCTTGTAGTGCAGGTTTCCTCATCAGCTGAGTGTTCTAGGAACCCGTCTGTATCAGTGTACCAGCTGGCATTGTTGTGAGAGGCTGTGTTTGGCTTCAGTAAAATTTTTTTGAAGACTCTTTGAAGGTGTTTGCTCATTTCATGATAGGCAATTTACAAGTGCACCTGCCCACACCATGCTGAGTGTTCAGCAGTTTTTGACCAAAAATGGCATGACCCCCAAGCCTTCCTATTCACTTGATCTCACCTTGAGCAACATTTTTTTGCTTCTCTGCATGAAAATAGTCCTTGTACAGAAACATTTTGAAAATGTGAAAAAGGTGAAACAAAAAAACAGCAGAAGCACTAAAAAGCATCAAAAGCCTTTAAAAACTGTGTTAAGCAGTGGAAAAAAGTTCTTGAAAGGTGTATTGCATCAAGTGGAGAGTACTTTTAAGGTGACTGAAGGTTAAACATATAAGAATAAATACACAAATTTTTATAAATAAGTTCTGTTCTTTTGGATTCCCCCCCTTGTATATATAGCAAAAATGGAAAAAGGACCCATGGGCATGGACAACAGTGTGGTGATTGCTGTGGGGAGGGGGGTATAAGGGGGATTCAATGGTAATGGAAAAATATAATAAAGATTAA
The DNA here is from genome assembly GCA_004027735.1 of Carollia perspicillata. Classification (NCBI taxonomy): domain Eukaryota; kingdom Metazoa; phylum Chordata; class Mammalia; order Chiroptera; family Phyllostomidae; genus Carollia; species Carollia perspicillata. The sequence continues at coordinate 5,481 of PVKM010033021.1, forward strand.
ATTAAAAAATTACTTTAAAATTTTTTTATGTTTAAGACCTGAATTCCTAAAGTTGCCTGGAGGCCCCCCCGTGTCTTGGTGATTGAGGGGCACACTGGGATAAGACCAGGGGGCCTCTTCTGGGAGGCCTTTTCCACCTTTAAGGGTCAAGTGGAAGTAACCCACTGTACTTGCTCTAGCCTGGGTAGCTGGGTCTCCTCCAGGCCGATCCTCTGATGGGGGGGGGCGGGCGGGGTCTAATTCTTGTCCTGAGTTCCATGGGTGTGGGGCTCCAAAATTGTCCCAAGATGACTGAGTGACTAAAGTACTTACTTTGCACAGTGACTAGTGCAGGCTATGGACATACGTTGGCTATTTAGTAACCTCTCAGTCTCATTCCCAGCGATTTCCATCTCTCGCCTACAGGTCTACATTTGCTGCAGGTTGTTGTGAGGCCTCAGCACCCCTAAGATTCATCCTTTTACAATTTTTTTATTAAACATTTTAAAATTACAGTTTGCATTGAACATTATTTTATATTTGTTTCAGTTGTATGGCATAATGGTTAGATAATTACATACTTTATAAAGTGTTCCCTCTGATATTTCCAGTATCCAATGGGCACAAAGATTCATCTTTTTAATCAGTGGAAAGGAAGAAATGGCTTGACTTCATTAACATCTAGGTCAGCCCTCAGAACAAGCAGGCTGCAAATCCCAAGGGCTTCTCAGGGCTGTCTCAGATGCCTCCATCCTTCATTGCGCTATTCCCATGGTAACCCTCCGGAAGGGAGCCGAGGAACAGCTAACCACTGAGAGGCTATTTTTAGATTTCAAGCAGATGCTTTGCCAAATCTGTTGAAGGAAAGAAAAGGAAACAAATGTAGAAGATTTTTTTAAGGTCAAAAACAATATCATTTAAAATTTATATTATGAAGCTGGAAAAGACCTTGTGCAATCATTCAGCATACCTCTCTCTACTTTTAAGATCTACTTCCAAGTCACACCAAAAATTGTGCAATAAGACTTTTTTAGAACATTTTACTTAACAGCCTATTCTAATAGGTATCCATATTTCCTACCCTGAATATGCCCCACATTCAATCTCAGTTCTGAGACCAAGGCCACTGGGACAGAGGCTAAGGTTGCCCAAGTTGAGGCCCATATGACTCTGAAGACTTAATTGGTTTAGACTTTGCTACTAACAGCACTCCCTAGGTTTGTGCCGTGCACGTCCCATGCAACTATCCACACTGGCTCTGCTTCACTCACCATCTAAAAGTGTAAATCCCTCCCATCCTCCTTAAAAACCTCCAGGGGTTTCTCACTGCCCTTGGGTTGAAGGCCCTGGACCTTTAAAGTGGCCGTAAAGTGCAACATGATATCGATCGTGTCCAGAATCATTTGGTACCATCACAATCCCATCGCTTTGCATTTCAGCAAAAGACCTTCTCAGAGAGTCTCACCATGCCATCTTCCCCCCATCTCAAGATCTTTGCACTTACCTATAATACTTTCCCTCATGCTCTCTGTCTAGTTAGTTTCTCAGTAACTCCTTATCCTTCCAGTCAGAACTCAAATATCAGAAAGACAAGAGAAGGCACTCCTGCAACAGCTTCTCCTAACATTTCGTGCATTTTCTAAACAATGCTTAACAGTTTGTAATTCTACATTTATTTATGTAACTTTTTTTAGTACTTCAACTAATGAGCTCTGTGTGGTTGGGGCATGATATTGTTTGGTCATCATTATATATCTGGTGCCTAGCACCATGTTTGCCACATAAATTATTTCTAATAATTGAGTGAATGACTAGCAGTTTAAAGGGACCTGACCTCACATTCTCCGCCAAGTCAAGCTGCCAGTGTGATTGCAGTGGGGCTCCTCAAAATGTAAGGTGCTCCAGCTTCCCCGGAACACTTGTTAAAAATGCAGAGCTGAGCCAGGAGCTCTGGGATGAGGCCTACAGTTCTGAATTTCTAACTAGGATGTAACTAGCTCTGACAGGGGTGTCAAACTCATTTTCACCGGGGGCCACATCAGCCTCGCAGTTGCCTTCAAAGGGCTGAATATAATCTCAATTCCTTAACAGTTAAGGAGTAGTTACATGTATACAGTCCTAAAATTACATTCGGCCCTTTGAAGGCAACTGCAAGGCCGATGTGGCTCCCGGTGAAAACGAGTTTGACATCCCTGCTCTAGAACGTGGTTTCCCATTAGAATCAGCATAAGAGCTTTAAACAAATTTGCACTGAGGCCCCACCCCTGGTGATTCGGACTTAATTGGTGTGTGCTTGAGGCTTTGTAAAAGCTCCCAGTTATTCTAATAATCTAACGTTCTTGAAGACCCATTGATTCCAGGCAAAGCTCACCCTGAGGAGTAGATTAAGGGATATTTTTGTTATCCTTTGCAGTAGACGGCATCCAATGTGACCATTGGATGACAGGAGTTTATCTTATTACTATTTTTTAAGTGCATGACTCTTGAGACACACAGAACAGCGGTACCTAGCATTGGTCTGTCAGTCCAGAGAAGCCTGTGTGAGTTGGTTAATGTGGCAACAGAGAGGTTCGATCTTCAACTCCCCCACTTCCACACATGGGGCAAATGCATTTCTTATCGAATGTTTTTAAAAGTACATGTAGCTATTGAAAAAGGTAGAACATTTTGGTGGGACTAAATGCAGTTAAATGTAGTCTTTACAGCCAGAAGAGCAGTGCATAGTTGGTCCAGTATTAACAGGAAAAAAAAAAAAGAGAGAACTTTGGGGCTCTTCTAAAGGCTGCAACATTTGCAGCGAGTTCCCTGGTTCCAGACTTGCCCATAATAATGAACTTGAGGAGGAGCTATAGGTGCTTGGGCATTTGGTTGCTTCCTCTGAAGATCAATGCTTCTTAATCTAAATCATAGTAATAATGCCCTTTCCTTCACATTTATTACCCCGCTTTTTTCCACAGACTTATTTGTGTTAGTGTGTTTAATCTGAGACATTTCGCAATGTGGAGTGTACTCTTTCTGTACTTGGCAGAGCACTGTTGGAAACCCCATACTCATTGTTTTCATATTCTCCCTTACTTTATCTTCTGGGCAAACCTGTTAAGTAGCTGTTACTGTTATCACATTGTACAGATTAAAAGACTAAGGCTTGTTAGTTTATTGGCATCAAAAAAGGCACACAGATGGCCAATGGCAGAGCCCAAGCATATCAGATGCTGTTTCTACCCCAGGGTTAATATATTAGCAGCTATAGGACAAATTCAGCCTTCAATTGATAGGTCTACATGGTCTCAATTTTTAATGAGGTGCCAAAATTTAGACACCGGCACGTTTCCTGTACCGATCCATATTTCAAGCTTTCATTTAAAATAACCGTGTCTGACAACCTTGAGCAACATGCCTTCAAGCCTGAGGCTTGCCTGAAGCCCAGAAAGGGTTTTCTCTTTCGTATGACACTCTGCCTGCCTCTCACTAACATCTCTTTCAGTCCTGACCTGTCGAGAATTTATGAGTACTGCTTGGCCCTGCTAAATTGGTTTCAATTTAGCATTTAAGCACTACTGAGGGAAGAAACAATTCTAACAACTCGAAGAAACTTTACATCACAAAAGAAAACTGTCCTCTCTATCGGTGAGGTGAAGGACGATGTTGCCATTTTCTCAATTTGGGACCTTTTTAGGACCCCCAAAAATTTTTAAATTAAAAAAAAAATTTTTTTTAAAAAGATGCATGTATGCATCCGGCAGAGTTCTGATTTCTGTGAACACAAAGTGGTGGAGCTTAATTACCCTACCTTCTGATTGTAGTTGTAGCTGGCTGGAGTGGTTCATTGTGTGGTTGTGTTTCAACACTGTAGCCCTGTGGAGTCCCACATGTCCCTTGTATAATGGTAAGGCTGCCTTGTGTTCAGTCTCCTGCAAGTAGAACTGTGATAAGCGGGGAGGGGTCTTTCCTGATACCAGAACAGACCTGGTGTGGTGTGAGCTGCACTGGGCAGCTCTCCCAGGAAGGCAGTCGCTGCTTTCTGATGTAGCAGGAAATGCAGAAAAAACGATTCTCCCTCTAGGGCGTCTGTAGCTTTGTCTGAGATTTGCCTGCTTCTGCTGCAATGCACCTGTTTCTTTGTTTCCCTTTGAAGCCTGGCTTTGACACACCGCCCATTTTGCTGCTGGTCTCCTCGCATTCCTGGGATTCCCGGGATCACTCAATCTGGCATTCTCCGTAGCAGAGCCCTTCACTGCACAGCAGAGCCCCGTGACTCCACAGAGCTCATGCCCACGTGCTGCGCTACTTAAACCTCAGAACAATCCTATGACACAGGTCTTGTTATTCCCAGGAAATTGTGGCTCAAAAGACTCTGAAATTTGGTAAATTGACAAGTAAAAGAATTGTTTAATGCTTAAATGTCACCTTGACTATGTTGTTCCACATTTTACTTTGGGTTTAAGAGGCACATATATGCCCCTTAATGGAAAACTGTAAACTTCTAATGTGAGCTTTCAGTGGTGTAGTTTTGCCTCCTTAAATTAGGATGCGCACAAACCTTGCTTTCAATGCAATGCATCTAAAGTTTGGATACCTGTAATTTCTTTTTGTTGTTGTTGTGACTGTTTAAGACTCATAGGTTTATTTTTTGTAGCCCTTTGCCTACTGCCCTTATGTATCCCGATAGCACCATGCCTCTCAGCCCATGTCAATCAAGATGGGTAATTACTGAAATTGCCAGACTTCTAAATGACATGTTTTGGAATCCATTGGGTAAATAAATGCTGCTTTGCGGATAAAAAAATTTTTTTTTTAAAAAAGAGGCAAATATAGTGAATGAACAATGTGTCCAAGACGCGAGAAAAATAATTGTACTCTTCCTTTTTTCAACACATGGCATACCAAGTGACGCATCGGCAGTTTGAAGATATGCCATTACTTGGTATGCCACTGTGAACAGAAAAAATACTGTCAATTAAATTATGTCATTTAAATTATGTTGATTGCTATCCTTATCTCAATGACATGTTCTAACTTAAATAGTCCCATTTGAGAAGTGACAAATGCAGTATTCATTAAACTTTTGTGGCAGCCCTTAGCGTATAGGACACTCGCTAAAACTTGTTAATTGTCTTAAAATAAGCCGCACTAAGAAAGTAAATGCAAACATATTCACACTACAATGTTTTCCCTTCAGCAACCATCCACTGAACTAGAATTTGACCGGGTGGTGATTTATACCACTTGCCTTCGTGTGGTACGGACAACCTTTGAAAGATGTGAACTGGTTAGAAAGATCTTCCAAAACCACCGAGTAAAATTCGAAGAGAAAAACATAGCTCTGAACGGTGACTACGGAAAAGAGCTGGACGAACGCTGTCGACGGGTGTCTGAAGCGCCTTCCCTCCCGGTGGTGTTCATCGACGGCCATTATCTCGGGGTAAGGAGAATCCTACTTTTATTAAACCTAGCCACGGTTGGTAGAAATGTGTAAGCCAATGACAAGGTAGCTTGCAACATAACGACCACTTGCTAATTTGGGAGTTCAAACCAAGGGAGTGAAGCTCTCATTTCCGTCCTAAACAATGCATTGCCACAGAGTTCTTCCCGCAGAAGCCTGGTGAGATAAAATCAGCGTGAAACTGCCTTTTGGAATAGGATACATTTTAAAAATGTTCAGTGGACTTGAGTTTTGTGTTACAAAGGTTAACATGTTATAAAAACTATTTTTCTTGGTACAGGCACGAATAATGGAATATTTGTAAGATACATATTGGTGAGTTCTGTCAACACTCACTTTTCTGCCCCATTATCCAGCACCTAGTTTCCTACCTAATGAACCTACGATGACAGTCCTGAAACGAAATCAATAAGGAATGGGGCCTGGAGCCGGAATCTTATCTGCTTGTTTAAGATTATCCTTGACTTTGGTAATGTAGCGTGAGGCACAAATTCAGGCTTATAGTAAGCGGAGAGAACTCCCAGAGCGGCAAGAAAGCATGCCTGCTTCATTTCTCTTTGAATAATACTCTTAGCATAATAGTTTCCATTGATCTACGGACATGCTCAATCCGTGAGAAGCCTTGGAGAGGGCTCTAGTGAGTGCACTTTGCAAAGACTGGGAGCTTGGAGCCAAGAGACATCAGCAGTTGAGGGGGGATGGGCTGACTACAGGATCACTTATCAGAGAACAAAGAGGGACTGTCAAGCCGCAGATATGCTTCGATCTAGGTTTTGTTTTGCATCTGGTCTTAACCTTCAGCTTTGAGGAGAGGTTAGAAAAATCCAGAGCAGAAAATACTCATGTTTTGTTATAGGGAAACTCACATTCTTGTCGTGTTCTTATAGGGAAACTGTGTTCTGATATACTGTCTGGAGCCATAGTTATTAAAGGCAGCCTGTCATCCTAATGGAAAGATAAACCCAGAGAAGCCGTGATTCATTAGCTATGACGTTATGCAATCTGACTTGCGAGTAGAGCTGGGTACAGGCTTCATTCTGAAGCCGAGGAATTTTGATTTGAAGTATTGAGCCTCATTTATTATATTTCAGCACAGACCCTTAGGTCTCAGAATGCTGTAACTATGGTAGTGATCATCATGATGCATCACAATGATAACACAAACCTATGCTGTTAGATTTACACGTGCCATCTCGTCCAAGCCTCAGGACAGCTTCAGAAAGCAAGTCTGCAGCACCCTGGTGAAGAGGGAAGTCAGCCTTGGAAGCAGACGGGCTTGTTTCGAATTCCTGCTCTGATGTTTCCATGTCATTCTGGCCATTTGCAAATCACCCTGTGCTTTGATTTCCTCATTGGCAGAAAGAGAATGATAATATAACTTTTCTTATAGACTAATTATGCAGATTTGATTATGTATAGGCTTAGTTCCTGTGCCTGGAACAAAGTTAAGTTTTCACTAAATATTGATAATTATTATTCCTGTTTTGCAAAAAAGAACAATAACTCCTTTCTACCAAGTCACACACATAGCCGGTAAGTGGCAGGGCCAGACTCAGAGTTAGGTTGGTCCGACCCCCCAAACCCTTGCTGTTTGGTGTGTTACCTCGAGCAGGGACAGGAATCTTTGACTGTTGCCAATGCATTCTTAGCACCCACAGCAGGGCTTGGCACAGAGTCTCAAAAACATTGTTGAATGGATGTGTGACTCATACTCTTTTGTCTACTTATAAAGTTTTCTTCTCTCCTAAAGACACCTTCCACAAAGAAATGATCTGATATACTCATCCCCATCAGGGAGAAAAACAGTGATAGGGGTTGTGAGCATTTACATTTTAACACAGAAAAATTTTCTTTTGACCAACATAAGGTGTTTCTCACTGTGGACTTGAAGTTTCTGTGAAACTGCACAGTGAAACTTAGTGGGTGACTGGTTGCTTGTGGAAGTACAAGGTCGGCCACACCTGCTATACTGCTCTGGACCAGGCTTACGTTCCTCTTGCTTCTGAGACAATCCAACAGGCTGGGGTGCCTTTTCTGCTTTTGTCTTTTAGTTTGAAGACTAGAAAGAGAGTGCAACAGAGGAGGCAGGGTGCTGATTTCTCTCAACTGCTTTTGCTCTGTGATCTCTTTATTTTCATACACAGTAGCGCAGAGGAGGAGGGCTCACATACGTGCTACCTTGTTGCTTCTGAAATTTGAAGCTAATGTTTCAAACTTGGAGAGAGGGGCCAGAGATAATTTTCTTTGACCTCTTTTTCTCTTTGTAAAAGGGGAATTACTTGTAAATCTATAGTTCAATATGGAGGTAAACACTCCAGAATAACATAACAAATTCTCCTTCTACCGCAAGAGTCTTTTTACTTAAATTGCAGGGCACAGTTGTAAATGGAAGCCACTGCTGGCGTCGCAGAGCCCTTTTGCTGCAGTATTCATGCATCTGAGATGGAAGGATGCCCTCTGCTGGGTTTTGGCATGTGGAGAAACATAATTTTTATGTTAGGAATAGAGGAAAAGAGGCGGAAGCTGGCAATTTCCTTATATCTGTGAGGTTTTAAACAGATACATGAACCCATCTGACTTGGTTTAAATTTGGATGAGTGAGAAAAATTAAGATGTGTGAAGCATCTGCATAATACAACTTTCATTAAGAAGGGAGGGAGAGGAAGAGAGGGGCAGAGAGAGCCAGAGAAGGAATCCGACAGAGACACAGAGGCATTCAGAGGCAGACGGCAGGAGGCAACGACGGGGTGCGGGGGGCAGGAGAGCATTTCGCAGCTCCCTCGTTGTCCTGCCAGCGCTGCCACCCAACCCAGATGTGTGGTGCCAGAGGTGTTCAGTTACCTGCGCTGAAGAGAAGATAACAGTTCAGTGGGCAAGAACAGAGGAATCGACAAAGATGCTGACCTCGTTTTTCCCAGCCAAACTAAAAACTCAACGTGAAAGCGATGCAATTGTCGAGGGAAAGAAATTTCTTTAGAAAACACATTGACACTTCCCTGGGAGGGAGGCTCCGAGGCCTGGGGGTGGGGGACTGGGGTTTGGGAAGCAAGTTTCAGCTTGGAATTTACTTAGGATAGTTGCCCTGTTGTTTTGGCACCAGAAAATCTTCTTTACACAAAAAGATCATGTTCCAATAGTTCAGACATCAAGTATCTCAGAAACTGCAGTAAGAAATATGTTAGAAATAGTGTTTGGACTCTGGACCAACCATAAAACTCTGCAGTGGAAATCCACAAAACCCACACTGCAACTGAGCTGTAAAACGCATAGAATGAACCTAAATGAGGACTTCGGTAGCAGAGTGAAGAATGTAAGGGCTGTTGATTTGAGTAGTTCTCTTAGACTAGCTGATACTGTGGTGAGGCTGCTGGGTAATTAATTCCATTGTTTAGAATTAAAGTACCGTTTTATTCCATTGAAGAAGAAAAGAATCCCTTTTAGGCCCAGCTAGTTTACAGACTAGAAATACAGACTCGAAGCACGTGTTGAGGGACCACTTGCAAGTCTGTGCACGTCTGCTCACCAGGGACGCCTCTGCCACAGCAGGAAGTGGGCAGCTCTGGAAACTCCGCGTTTCTGCCACGGCTCACTAGCAAAATGGGTGATTTGTTCCCTGTCCTTCTTTCACCATAAATCTACCCCTAGGTAACGTCTGGAGAGAGAGTACCCTTGGTTACTGAAGTCACATAGGAAAACTGGGAGAAAAAACGGGAAGTGCACTTTTTCACTTCCTAGCTTCTTCAGTACAGGAAGGCATTTGGAAAGATTGGTTTGGTTCCCGAATGAGCCGAACCACAATAGCTGCCAGATATCTTGTTTTCGTTTATTTTGTTTTGTTTTATTCAGCTTCACTTAGGTATGATGTACTACACATAAATTTAAAGTACACAATTTTACAAGTGAGTTTGGACAAATGTGTAAACCCGTGAATCTCCCAACACGATCGAGACACTGAGCATTCCCATAACCCCTCTCCCACTCCTCGTGCCGTTCGGCAATCGCTCCCGTCCTCCAGCCCGAGTGCCCTGTATCTCCTAGTCCCTGACATTTTCTTATGTAACATCTAATCTTGAGACATTGAATTAAAAATATCTTCTGTGTTTCTATTTAACATGTTCAATATTTTTTCTAGCTTTTTGAACATATGGGGTGTAGATACAATAACTGTTCTAATCTCTTTGTCTGACAATTCTAGTATCAGTGTCAGTTCTGGATTGGTTTCAACTGATTGATTTTCTCTTAATTATAAATCACAATTTCCTGTGTCTTTATCTGCCTGGTAATTTTTTAAATTGAATTCCAAATGTTGTGAATATGCCTTGTTGGGTAAAAATAGTCCTTGTTGGAATATTTCTGTATCCCTATCAATATTCTTATGCTTTTTGCTGAGAAATGCAGTGAAGTCACTCTGAAACAGTTGGACCTTCGAATAGTGTTTTTAAAATTGTCTGGGCAGGGCCAGAGCAGTGTTTAGCCTAAGGATAATTATTCCCCAGTATGGAGGCATAATCCTGTGATTACTTTTCCCAAAGCCAGGTGAATTATGCTTTCCATTCTGGCTGCTAGAAACAGATACTCTTCTGCACCCTGTTTCCAAATACTGCCCCTTTTCATCCTTTGTGGTGGTTCTTTTGCTGGCCTTGAGTAGTTTCCGCAGATACACGTATTAATCAGTCTCTGCTGAACACCCGAACTGGGCCCTCTGCCCATCTCCAGAGTTTTCTGCGACGGCCCTTACTCTCTAGCGCTCTGTCCTGTGAGCACCAGTCTCTCAGTTTCCTTGACTCTCAGGGCTGTTTCCCCAACGCAGGGTCCCCCAGGCTCTGCTGGCACGTCCTCCCCTGACACACGGCTTGGTCAAGCGGACATGAGAGAAAGCTTCGGAAACCAGAGATCTTACCTTTATTTCCTGCCTCTCAGAGATCACAGTTCACTGTTCCCGAACGTCCAAGTTCGTGAACAAAATACAATAAAAATTATTCATCAAAATGAATCATCAGTTAGTCTACTTCCAGGTAATATAACAAAATGTAATGAAATTTTCAGGCTGTTTCTCTGTAGCAGTTATGAATTACATTATTTTCTGAATAATGATTTTTTTCCACACAAAAAAAGCTAAACAGAAAACAAATCCCAAAGCTTTACAAACTAAGGGTTTCATTATTTTTTTTCACATAAAAAATACTGTACAGAAAGGTGCTCCAGGCAGAATATCCAGTTCTGTGAATCACCCAGGACTACTCTCTTTGCTAGCTCTGCCCTTCTT
>PVKM010033022.1:0-16149 GCA_004027735.1 Carollia perspicillata
CCTCTATGTTATCAGCTGTCACACCTGGTGATGATCAGACATCTCACAGGAAAGCTGGGCAAGGAACTGGGATGCACAGGTAAATAAAACACTTGTGGTCAGGAAACCTCCCCTTCCTGCTCTTTTTGTGACTCAGATAAGGTGAAGAGAGGGTCCCTGCAGGGGCCAAGCTGTATTGATGGGGCACTCACCTCATGTCACCCTTCGTGTACCCACATGGGCTTCAATCTCCATGCCCACCTGCAGTCCAGTCCCAGCACCATCTGCTCCAGCTGCAGTTGTGGTACCAGTTCCCTCAGCAGCCCCGACAGACAAGCCTGCTTGGAGAGCCCGAGGAGTCATAGGCCTGGCCAGTCCCCCACAGGACAGTCCCCCACAGGTCAGTGTGAAGCTGAGCACTGCCGGTGGCATAGGCAAGGTTGGGGGTGGGAGAAAATGAAGGAGTCGGGGAGATGCAGAAGGATGCAGACTAAGTGTGGGCGTGGGTCTGTGGTGATGACCCAGTTACAGACTCTGCAATCTCCTCTGAGACGCTCTACCTCTGAGCCCTCCATTTATTATATAGCCTGAAGTGAGGGGGCATCCCTGCAGTGAAGCATAGACATAGTCTGGAAATACATCTACACACACACCCAATGCCTGTGAGATAATATTTACCTCCAGAAAAAGGTGATGGGGGTGGGACAGGTTAACTGTAAGGGAGGGGGATACAGAAGCCCAATTTGGAAAGCACCCTGCTCTGGTGCCACAGGCCTGAAAATTGATATGGCAAATGGAGTGAGGGGCAGGTAGGGGATGGCGACATTTTTTGTGGAGCATCCAGGTTCAGGAAAGGGAAATTAGTCCACTGGGCACTCAGCTACTGCCCCTATCTCCTGTCTGCAGGTTTGCATGTCTGACTCCAGCTCTTTGCAAGGCTAGAAAAGAAAAAATCGATCCAGAGTCTATGCATGTCAGTGAAAACATGAAGGGGCACTGGACACGGACTTGGGGGCGATGGTGGAAGGTGCTGGTTGGGCAGAAATTTAGGGCTTCACTGCCCATCCCACCTCCACATATAATATACACACACCCTGCCATGCTGAAGATTGGAACAGAAGATGGCAGGGCCTGCAAGAGAAATGGTTGGCTCATGGGTGTGGGAGGAACAGAGCAGGAAAGTGTGGCAGGAAGTGGGGCAGGGGAACCTTGACCACAGGGTAGATTCCAGTACTATCTGAGCCTGCAGTTCACCCAGAACCCTCATTCTCCCGTGTCCTTTTTCTCTCCTCTCCCCCACCCAACTCTGCCCAACTTCCCAGGACAGGCAATAGAGGAGACATCTCAAAATGGAAAAACTCTACAATGAAAATGAAGGGTTGCCCTGGGTGGTGTGGCTCAGTGGTTGAGTGCCAGCCTGCGAATCAAAGGGTCACTGGTTTGATTCACATGCCTGGGCCAGGTTCCCAGTTAGGGGTTTGTAAGAGGCAACCACACATTGATGTTTCTCTCCCTCTCTTTCTCTCTCCCTTCCCCTCTCTAAAAAATAAAATAAAATCTTTTTAAAGAAAAGATAATGAAGGAAAGCTGGAAAATGAGGCAAAATGAGAAGATGAAGAAAAGTCAGATGAGGAAGAAAAGCCAGAAGTGGAGGGGAAGCTGAGGCACAAAGGGAAGTGCCAGGATGAGGGACAGCCATATGATGAGGGGAAATGAGAAAAGCAGGGCAAGTCTGAAAGTAAGAGAAAAGCCCACGGGGAGGGCAAGCCAGAATCATAAGCCAAGCCAGAGAGCCAGCCATGGGCTATTGAAAAGTGCCCAGCTGAAGATTACATTCCCCAGAAAGCAAAGCAAAAAAAAAGACAGGGGAATGGATGATTCTCCCAAGGACTATCAAGAGGACTTACAAGAAAGGCACTTGGTTAGTGAGATAATGACAGAATGTGGAGATGTGTCAAGGGCTCAGGAAGACCCAATTAAAAAAATAACAGAAAATGAGTGGTTTTCATTGAATGCAAAGAGACATACAAGATCCATTCATCTCAAGGTCCTAATGGGGTATTAGGAAAGTGAGGGGCAGAGGCAGGGGCCAGAGGGGCTTACATGATATCCTATATCATTAATGCCTTCAGACATCAATTCTGATTTCCCTAATGAGAATATACCACCCCTGCTTTCCAGGTGGCCATTTGCCAGGCAATGTGCTCTAACCTTAATCTGATACCTTGCTTTAGGTGTCACCCTTTTTACCAGCAGCCTTTTGATCCAACTATGCAGTGCTCTCAGTTTCAGTAGGGGATTTTCACCCATGTTCATGGTACTTTGTTAAACAATAAAGAAACAAGTTTTCAGAACCACATATACAATGTCAGCTCATTTTTATAAAAATATAATTGGTTGCATAATGCATTCGTGCACAAAGGAAACTCTGAAAGTGTGTACACTAAAAAGCAAGCAATGGTTTTTCCTGCATGTTAGCCAAAAAAAGGTCTTGCCTGTACTCAAAAATGAGTCCATCTGATGTTTAAGTACCTCCATGCCATTCTTCTGCAGGCATGTCTATCCCCATGTCACCTCCTAGTTGCAACCATGTCAGGGAGCACTGATGTCCCTTCTCCTGGGTCCTTCATTGTCCTATGGCTCCACCTGTAGTCCCTTTGCTTTGTTCAATAATCTCCACTTTTTCCTAAAGGATATATGCATTATGTTTGTCATAATAAAAATAACTACAACCAGAAAATAATACATGATAAGTGGTTGAACTTTTCAGTAAGTTTATGAGGGTAATGAAGACAGTTAAAATTCTTGTTGTCAGAATGCACAATAATATGTAAAACACATTGCCTCTGGCACTTATACCTAGAGGAATCAACCTGGGAGTTATGACAGATCCACTGTTGTAAGGGTCAATGTTGTTATCTGTGAAATGGGAATAATACTTGGTACACCATACTGCCCAGTAAGTAAAGTGAGGTACTGAGTATGTGAACTGTGTTGTGCCCCAGCTCCAACCAAATACTTGGGGGAAGAATGGTTACCACACCACTCCCATGCAGTAGAAGGTATGTGAATAGGATAGAAACTTGGAGGAGGGCATATGTAGATCTCACCTGTGCCTAGAAACAATTCCAGGCAGCTGAGAGATGGTGCCATTCTCTACTGGATACTGCCATGTTTGCTTTGCTCTGTGCCCCTTCTTTTATATCTTTTGTTCATTACTGATACTGTCTAATAAGATGGAGGCCTTAAGTTGTCAAAGTCCTACCGATTTCTCTGAAGCCAATGGCCACCCACCTTTGACCCCTATAAATGTGTGGGCAAAAGTCTTCTGCCCACTTCAGAGTTACAATTACCCAGTTACCTGTGAATATCTCTCTAGTGCTACATGGTAGATATTCTGATATCCTTCAGACTTTTCTGATTAAAGTTATCATTTATCTGTATTTTGTTGGTTTGCATGTTTTTCTGTGTATGTGTGTATATGTATATCCTTCTCGCCAAATTTAGATATTGCAGGCTAGACCAAGAAAAAATATACATCTGTATGATAGAGTCTGTGCTAGTCCTACAGGTTAATATCTCATCTGCTGAATCTCTTTCCTAAGAGAGGTGAGTTCTCCTCCAGGAAACTCTTCTCAGCCCCTACTTTAGCAGTTCAGTAGATTCATCAACACATTTAGTTTTTAGATCCTTACTAGTAATCATCTGGTGCATGGACCAGTTGCATCAGCATCACCTGAGAGCTAGTTAGACATGCAGAACCTCAGGTCCTGCCTCAAACCTACTGAGTTAGAATCTTCACTTTAAAATATCCCCAGGTGATTTCTATGAACATTGAAGTTTTAGAAGCACTGGCTTAGAGGGAGACTCCAGGCTCCCCACCCCCACCTTAACATGAAATATGTGACTGAAAGGATAAATATGTGCACCATAGAAGGCATGCATAAAAATTATTAAAAAGACTCATGTTTATGAAGCCAGTTACCCATCTCCCCATGCATTAGTAGGTTTTGAAATTAACTCAATGGATCAAAACTAGCAATTTTTAATGAAATGAAGTAGAATGGAATAGAATAGAATAGAATAGAATAGAATAGAATAGAATAGAATAGAATAGAATAGAATAGAATAGAATAGAATAGAATAGAGAAATAGAAGACACAAAGTTGCATTGAAGATAGTTAGAGTGAATACGAGTATTGTTTTGCGATTTGTGTTTCAGTTATGTATGTATGTGTACACAGCATTATTTGTGATGCAAATCTCTATTTCTGACTGTGAGATATGGTTTTAAAAAATAAGACACACTGCATTAGATTCAGCATCTCAAAACATATCCAGTCCGTTTCACACTGGTATCCCTAGTGCCCAGCACAGTACCTAACAAACAGTAGGTACTTAATAAAAGTATAAATAAGAATTAATTCAGGAACCTCAAGTTTTCCTCCAAGTTTAGCCCCTGTCTACATAACTAGCCTTGAACAAATAACTCAAATCATCTAACAAGGTTTACTTAAAATTCCTAAAAGATTGGAAGTCATGGACTTCACATCCTGCATAGATCCTACTACAATTCAATGTCACCCCAATAAATTCAATAAAAATGTTTTTTTAAAAAAAGATGTTAGAGAAACTAGTTTTAAAAAAAGGAATATATACTCAAAAGCACCAAGGAGAGCTCCTGGGCTGTAGAAAATGGAACTCAACTCCAGGCTCTGCAAAGTTAAACTAAATAACTGTGGAATTCATGCTGTAAAGGGACCCAGTGGAGGGCTCCATGTATGTCACAGTAGCACAGCCTCACAAAGGATCTGAAGCATGACTACCAGGATGGGAGGTGAGGGATGTGGGGCCTCCCTGGAGGAATAACAGTTGAACTACCTGCAGATGACTTTTCTCTACTTAGTTTGTGGAACTCAAGGCCTTGAATTTTAGCAACAACATATATGTGATGTGGACACTATCCAGCAGTGTCCGTAGCATTGTGGATGTGACAAGACAAATTCACACAGACTACTGAGTCCTGTGGAGAAAAGGGACAGCATGGCCACTCTTTCGAGGGGAGAGCACCCCAACCCTTGCCTTGGCAAGTTTTTATTGGCTTTCTGATAGCATCAAAGAAGGTTCTCATTCACTATACTCAGATTTGCTTTAGGTAATTACTTTGTACAGATAGCAATGGGCAGGATGTTACTGATTACTTCTTACAGATTGACAAGGAAAAAATGTTGCAAATGCAAGGGAATGATAAGAGTAATTGGTCTGGTTACACTTCAGTCCTTGGGAGAATTAGCACAGACTTCAGGAAGTTACTTTAAAGACATGCAATAAGCATTTTCTGCCTCAACTGAGAGTGAGGGAGTTTTAGCAAGAGCAAGTCACAAAGCAGCTTAGGTATAATGCAGGCCTGATTTCCCACAGGAGAACCGATCCATGGGTTTGGCATCTGATGTGCTGCCATGCACCTATGGGCTTTCCCATAGGGCTGAGCTACATTTGCCATTTCATGAGGATAGGTTCCCTATATATAGGATACTGACTTTGTGTTTGGACTCCATATGGTTTCCAGTATTGAGTAGAACCCAAAATAAGATAGAGGTCTATAGTAGGTCCAGGCCATAGTGCAAATTTCTTTGACACTTCAGCCTCATGATCTTGTAGACCTAATTGTCTACAATAAGGAAGCCACAGTAACAGAACTAGCATACACAGCCCTAGAGTTTAGGAGCAAAATTGTTCCCCTTCTCTTGGAAACAAGTTTCCATTTGAGAAGCTGCTCCTAGCTTGCTACCAGACCCTCATAAAGACCTGTTACCTGACAATGAGGTATTCATTTTCTTCCTGAATGAGACATCCAATATGAACTTGTTTCTCTCTATTCTGTTGAATAATAATGTTTAATGTGAGTTTTCCACCATTAATTGCAAATGGATCTAAGAGACTGGGCTTGAGTAAGTGAATAAGGAACAGTAAATTACATGATAACTACTGCTATTTTATTGTTTCTATCTCAATCAACGTATATGGCTTATGTGGAGCTCCTCATGACCAGTTAGAAAAATATGGATAAAACATTGGTCCACATTATGGATGTATCTTCTTGGTTTGTTGACAGTAGGTGCAAATGGATGTCTGTTGCACTATAGCCCTGCTCAGGAATGACTAAGAAAATGAGTGGAAAAGAGACATGTTATGTACTACAGGATAGAATTTCATGTAATTTAGATGGTTCTCTTTATATAAAACTCATTATGGCTGTAGGTATGGATCTATCTGGGCTCATGTACAATTATTAAAGGATTAGTCGAAGACTTGGAGAGAATTAAATTGGAAAAATAATAATGAAGAAGTCTGAGGAATGAGTTTGTAGATGACCTTTCATAAAGGACACAGATAGTACAGATATTTGTCTCCTGTGATACAATCATTTATTATTGCACAACAAATTAACATACACTTAGTGGCTTAACACCCATTTCTTAGGTCACATATCTGTAGGTCAGAATTGTGACACAGCATCATTTTGTTCTCTGCTCTGGGTCTCAGAAGGCTGACAATAAGATGTTAGTCGGTATTGGGGAAAATGGCAGCGAGGTAGGTGGGAGGAGAGCCCACTTCCCCCTGCACACAGATGGAACACCTAGCCCATCTTCTGAGGAACGGAGTGAACAGCCAATGGAATCCCAGCATATATGAGGTTGGAGGCAAAAAATTGTAGAGGACATTGAAAAACAGACAGTAAGGAGATTGTGTTGGGCTGGTAAGGTCCCTGGGACCAGTGCAAGGATCAGGGCTGCTGCAGCCCCAGGCCAGTGCTTGCCAGTGCCTGCCATGGAACCCTCACATGAGAGTCAAATGAAGATCTCCATACCCTGACAATCCTGGAAGACAAAATGGCAGTAGGATGGACTTGAATACTTCGAGTCACTGGGGGAATAAGGATGAAGTGGGGAGATCCACAGGGGTGGTGTTCACCCACTGAGACTGTGGATACCTGCTGGGTCATTACCAGAGAAATTGTTAATGACTAGATGGGAGGTGGGCGATGCCTGGAGATGGGAGAAGAATTGGAACATGATGGACCCTGACCCAGATAGTATCTAGTCTAACTGGAAACTTGGGCTGTGTGAAAAGTTGGATGCTTGTTTCGAGCAGCAGGCTTGAACAGGAGAATTTTATTTTAAAAAAGGTTCTTGGTGGCTGTTTAGGCAACTTTCCTGAAGCCACTATGCTGCTGCACCTGCTGTGCCCCACAGTGACAACTGTAATTGCACACCAGACCCACTGCGATAGCAGCTGTGCCCCCACCCCCACACAGCCCAGCTGACATGCTAAGAGGAAGGAGGAGGCACCTCCTGCAGAGGAGAACAGCAGGGCTTAGGGAGTTAGCAGTCCAGAGAAAGACTTAATTCAGTGAGGGACTTCAAAGAGACTTCAAAGTCTCTTACCCTGAAGAGACTTTGAGAGTGCCTAGCACCCAGGACAGCAAAGAGGGAGAAGATGGTGTGTGAGTTGTCCCTAATTAGTTTACCTCAAGGACAGCACAACTGGTGGGTTGAAAGTGCCAGCCTGGAGCAGACAGGCACTGGGGACCTAGCAGTGTGTGGAGGACCTGCACTAGGGCTAGGCAACTGTGACGACTTCAGCCCATACCTGCCCCCCATCCTCACAAAATCGTAGGAAGGGAGAAAAGCAAACCGCAAGCACCCTCAGGCTCTATCATCCAGGAAGACCAGCAGAATTTGCCAAGTAGGTTTGAACTCAGCAGGAGGCACTTTGGTTTTTTTTTTGTTTGTTTGTTTCTTTTTTTCCCCCAAGTGAGACAATAAGATCTGGAGCTGAGAAAGGTCCAGAGACAGACCCAAAGAGGGAACACAAGGCTCACCCTAACAACTGAGAAACTGAGACAAATTCCATTATGCTATTCCAGAGAACTTGCATGTTGTTGTTGTTGTTATTATTTGTTGTTGTTGTTGCTGTTATTTCATTATTTTTATTTTTTTTATTTTATTAGTCTTTTTTATTTCTCTTCTTTCTGTTTCTTTTTTTTATCTGTTTGTTTAATTGCATTGTTTGACTTCTCAATGGGAATGCTACAAGTCAGAAAGTATTGGAATAAATATTCAAAGTAATGAAAAACAAAGTCCTGCAACCAAAACTACTCGATCCAGGAAGGCTTTAAATTAAAATGAAAGGCCAAATAAGGAGCTTCCCAGACAAAAGAAGCCTCAAAAAATATACCTCCTCCAAAATAACTCTACAAGAG
The DNA here is from genome assembly GCA_004027735.1 of Carollia perspicillata. Lineage (NCBI taxonomy): Eukaryota > Metazoa > Chordata > Mammalia > Chiroptera > Phyllostomidae > Carollia > Carollia perspicillata. Next base: position 8,246 of record PVKM010033022.1, read on the forward strand.
ATGCTGAAGGGTCTACTTTAAGAAAAGGAAGAAAAAGAGTGAGAGATAGAGGAACACAAGTATGAAGGAAGTAAAATGGCAATGAATAAGTACCTATCAATAATACTTTTAAATGTAAATGGATTAACTGCTCCAATAAAAAGAAATAGAATAGATGAATGGGTAAGAAATCATGATCCACACATATGCTGCCTATAAGAGACCCACCTCAGGACAAAAGACCTACACAGACCGAAGGTGAAGGGTTGGAAAAAATATTTCAAGCAACAACACAGGAATAAAAAAGCCATGGTAGCAATACTCACATCAGACAAAATAAACTTCAAAACAAGGGCCATAAAAAGAGAAGCAGAAAGTCACTTCACAATATATTCAAGGAAAAAAATCCATTAAGAAGACATAAACATTATAAATATGTATGCACCGAACATAGAAGCACCAAATATATAAGGAAAATCTTGGAGGACTTCAAGGAATATATTGACTGCAACACAATTATAGTAGGGGATTTTAACACTCTATTGTCAAAAATGGGTAGATCTTCCAAACAAAATATCAATGAAGATATTGTGGCATTGATCAATGCACTACATCAAATGGACTTAACTGATATACATAGAACCTTTTACCCCAAAGAAGCAACATATACATTCTTTTCCAATGCACATGGAACATTCTGAAAGACAGACCACATGACAGGACAAAAAATAAGCCTGAACAATTTCAAGAAAATTGAAAATTATATCAAGCATTTTCTCCAACCAAAAGGGACTGAAACTAGAACCAACCTCAAGGAAAACACTCAAACTCATGCACATTGAATAGCATGGTATTAAATAATGAATGGGTTAAAATTGAGATCAAGGAAGAAATCCAAAAGTTTCTGGGTAGAAATGAAAATGAACTCACAGTAATCTAAAACTTATGGGACAAAGTGAGGCAGTCCCAACAGGGAAGTTCATAGTTTAGAAAACTTCAGGCCAATATCGCTGATGAACATAGGCACTAACATCCTCAACAAAATATTGACAATTTGCATCCAAGAACACATTAAAAAGATCACACACCATGACCAAGTGGGATTCATCCCAGGGATGCAAGGATGGTTCAACATTCGCAAATCAGTCAATGTAATACATAACATAAACAAAAGCAAAGACAAGAATCACATGATCATATCAATAGATGCGGAAAAAGCATTTGATAAGGTACAGCACCCATTTATGATAAACACTCAGCAAAGTGGGAATAGAGGGAGCATTCTTCAACATAATAAAGGCCATATATGAGAGACCTACAGCCAACATCATACTCAATGGACAAAAACTAAAAGCTTTTCCACTAAGATCAGGCACAAGACAAGGTTGTCCACTTTCACCACTTCTATTCAATATAGCATTGGAAGTTTCAGCCACAGCAATCAGACAAGAAAAAGAAATAAAAGGCATCCAAATCGGAAAGGAGGAAACAAAACTGTCACTGTTTGCAGATGATATGATAGTGTATATGGAAAATCCTATAGACTCTACCCAAAAACTGCTCAACCTAATAAATGAATTTGGCAAAACAGCGGGATACAAAGTCAATATGCAGAAATCAAAAGCACTTTTGTATACAAACAATGAAACAGCAGAAGCAGAAATCAAGAAAAAATCCCATTTGATATAGCAACAAGAAAAATAAAATAACTAGGAATAAACCTAACCAAGGAGATAAAAGACCTGTACTCAGAAAACTACACAACACTGGATAAAGAAATTAAGCAAAACATAAACAAGTGGAAGCATGTGCCATGATCATGGATTGGAAGAATCAACATCATCAAAATGTCCATACTACCCAAAGCAATTTATAGATTTGATGGAATCATGATTGAAATACTAATGGTATACTTCACAGATATAGAACAAAATTCAAACTTCAAAAATTTATATGGAACCATAAAAGACAGTGAATAGCTTTAGCAATTTTGAGAAAGAAGAATAGAGTAGGTGGGATCACAATATCTGATATCAAAGTATATTATAAGGCCATTGTAATCAAAACAGCCTGGTACTGGAATAATAACAGACACCTTGACCAATAGAACAGGATAGAGAGCCCAGAAATAAACCCAAGTATCTATGGTCAATTAATATTTGGCAAAGGAGGCAGAAAAATAAAATGGAGTAAAAATAGCCTTTTCAACAAATGGTGTTGTTAGATCTGGACAGCTACGTTAAAAAAAATGAAACTCAATCACCAACTTACACCATACACAAAAATAAATTCAAGGTGTATAAATGATTTAAATATAAGTCATGATACCATAAAATTCCTAGAAGAAAACAAGGAGGGAAATCTCAGATATTCCACACAGCAATATTTTCACCAATATGTCTACTAGTGCAAAGGGCACAAAGGGAAGAATAAACAAATGGGCTTTCATAAAAATAAAAACCTTCTGCATGGCTAAAGAAGACAGCATCAAAATGAAAAGAGAACCCACCTTATGAAAAATCATATTTGTTAATGATAACTTGGACAAGGGCTTGATCTCCAAAATATATAAAGAACTTAAACAAGTCCTCTCTACGGAGACAAACAGCCCAATCAAAAAGTGGGCAAAAGATCTGAACAGATACTTCTCCAAGGAGGACTTACAGAGGGCCCAGAAATGTATGAAAATATGCTCAGCATCACTAGCCATGAAAGAGTTGCATATTAAAACCACAATGAAATATCACTTCACACCAGTGAGAATGGCCATCATAAACAAATCAACAAACAAGTTTTGGAGATGATGTGGAGAAAAGGGAACCCTAGTGAACGGTTGGCAAGAATGCAAACTGGTGCAGCCACTGTGGAAAACAGTATGGAATGTCCTCAGAAAACTAAAAATGGAATTGCCTTTTGACCTGGCAATTCCACTGCTAGGATGATATCCTAAGAACTCTGAAACACCAATGCAGAGAACCTATGCATCCCAATGTACATAGAAGCACAATTTACAATAGCCAAGTACTAGAAGCAACCTAAGTCCACATCAGTAAATTAATGGATCAAAAAATGAGTACACATTATGCTAAGTGAAATAAGTCAGGTGATGAGGGGCAAATACCATATGATCTCACCTTTACTGGAACCTAATCAACAAAACAAACAAGCAAGCAAAATATAACCAGAAACACTGAAATTAAGAAAAATCTGACAGCAACCAGAGGGGAGGTGGGAGGGGATAATGGGTGAAAGCAGAGACGAGTTTTCAGGGACAACTATAAAGGACACATGGACAAAACCAAGGGGGGGTAGAAGCAAGGGAGGGAGGTGGGAATGTCTGGGGACTGGGGGAGTCATAGTGGGTAAATGCATACAACTGTAATTTAAGGACAATAAAATAATTTTTTAAAAAACCAGGGTACAATTACACCATGGAATACTATGCAGCAGAAAGAAAGAAGGAGATCCTACCCTTCAGGACAGCATGGATGGAACTGGAGTGGATTAATCTTAGTGAACTAAGCTAGGTTGTGGAAGACAAATATCATATGATCTCACCTTTAAGTGGAACTTAATCAACAAAACAAACAAGCAAGCAAAATATAACCAGAGACATTGAAATTAAGAACAAACTGACAGTAATGAAATTAACAGATAATGCAGAAAAAGGGAAAAGTGTTTTCTAGAACCACTCTAATGGACACATGGACAAAACATGGGAGGCTGGGATCAGGGGAGTGAGGTGGAGATGGCCATGATGGGGTGGAGTGGTTGGGGGACAATGCAGACAAGTGTACTTGAATGGACAGCAATAAAAATAAATAAATAACTGAATAAATAAGATGTCAGCCAGTGTCTAATTGTTGGTTGTTGTTGTTTTTTCCTTAATCCTTTCACCTTTTTCACCCAGGCCCCAACCCCCTTCCTCTGTAACAGCTGTCAGTCTCTTTCTTTATGTAAGAGTTTATTTCTATTTTGTTTGTTTGTTTATTTTGTTCATTGGATTCCACATGTAAGTGTGAAAAAATAATTTAAAAAATTTGTCAGCCAAAATAAGTTCTCATTGGGAAGCTCTTGTGTCAGTTTTGGTATTTTGTGTATCTTCAAAAACTTTTCCCATTTCATTTAAATTATCCAATTTATTGGCACACAGCTTTTATTACTATTGCTTTATGTACTTTTTATTTCTGTAAGGTTAGTAGTAATTTCTATCTCCTCTTTCACTTTTGATTCTAGTTATTCAAGTCTTGTATCTTTTTTTATAGGTCCAGTTAAACATTTGTCAATTTTGTTGATCTTTTCAAGCAGCTTTTGTTTTCACAGATATTCTCTATTGTTTTTTCTATTTTTGATGTCACTAATTTCCACTCTAATGAATATTCTTTCCTTCCTTTTGCTTGCTTCCGGTTTAATTTGCTCTTCCATCTGCAGTGTTATAAAGTGGAAGAATAAGTAATTTGAGATATTATTCTTTATCTGGATCCCATAAGATTTGGTATGTTGTGATTTCCCTTTTGAATTCTTCAATCCATTCATTATTTAGGATTGTGGTGTTAAATTTGCACATATTTTTGAGTTTTTCAATTTTTTCCCTGCTACAGATTTCTAATTTCACTCCATTATGGTTGGAAAACATACTTTGTATTATTTCTAGACTTAAAATTTATTGGTGTTTGTTTTATAGTATAACATATCATCTATCCTGTAGAATATTTCATATGTACTTGAAAAGAATATATAATTTGTTGTTGTATGGAGTATTTTGTAAATATCTGTCAGGTATGATTGTCTCATAGTGTGAATCAAGTCTTTTATTTCCTTGCTGATCACTTGCCTAGTTTTTCTATCCATTATCAAAAATGTAATATTGAAGTCTCAAATTATTATTTTTGAATTATCTATTTCTCTTCATGTTCATCAGTTTTTGTATCATTTTTTGGTGATCTTTTATTAAGCCTATATATATTTATGAACTGTTATATCTTCCTGATGGGCTGACCTTTTTATCATTATACAATATCCCTCTTTATCTCCAGTAACAATTTGTGTTAAAATTGTTTTTTTTTTTCTGATACAGTAGTCCCCCTTTACTCATGAGGGATACTATGATCCCCAGTGAATGCCTCAAACTACAAATACTACAAAAATTTCACTCTTTCACTTAAATAAAGCACTTTATGGCTTCACTTTAGCAAATCTGAATTGCCAGTATCACTACTCTAGTGCTTTGGAGAAATTATTAGTAAAATAATGATTACTTGAACACGGGCACTGGACTATTGCTATAGTCAGTCTGATAACCCAGACAGCTACTTAGTCATGAATGGATGGGTAGCATATACAGTAAGCATTCCTGGACAAAGGGATGATTTGTTTCAGGCAGCAAAGAGTGGAACAGTGTGAGATTTTATTACACTACTCAGAACACCATGCAACTTAAAATTTATGACCTATTTCTGAAATATTCCATTTAATATTTTTGAACCATGATTGACAGTAGGTAACTGAGACTGGAGAGTTAAACTGTTATTGGGGATGGGGGAATAATGTGCTTCCTATTTGGATAATTTATCTTTTTCCATCATTTTATGTTTAATTTTCTTATATCTTTGCACCCATAAAGTATGTCTCTTGTGGAAAACATATAGTTGAATCATGACTTTGTCCATGTGTCCTTTATACATATTCCTGAGAATCCTTCCCCCTTTTCCATTCCAGTTTTTCTACTTTTCATCTCTAGAATTCCATTTCATTCATTAAAAATAAGTATAATCTATTAATTGATATTTTCTTTTGGGGTATTATATACACACATAAAATATACATATAGTATAATATAAATATGCATTGTATATATATGTATATATGTGTGTGTGTATAAACTTAGAAATCTTTTTCATATTATATTTGATATCAGGTCACTCTCATAGATGTTTCTCTTACCAGCTATTTTATTTTAGAGTTTATGGGTTATATTTCTGTTTCTTTGCTTAGCACGTAATGTTGCTTGAAACTGGACATTTTATTTTTTTTTGTATTTCTTTTTATTTTTTAAATATTTTATTTTTTTTTTTACTTCAAATAGGTACTAGGCAACACCCTTTTTATTGTTATAGCACAACAATAGCACAATAGAGACATTGTTGTCTCCATTTTCTTCTCAACACTCCATCATGCCACACCCATCCCCAACTCCCACACTTGATCCTACCCTCTTTGGCTTTGTCCATGTGTCCTTTATACATGTTCCTTGACAACCATTCCCCATTTTCCCACTTTATTCCACCCTCCCCTCTGGTTACTGTCAGTTTGTTCTTATTTCTATGTCTCTGGTTATATTTTGCTTGCTTGTTTGTTTTATGGATTATGTTCCACTTACAGATGAGATCATACGGTATTTGTTTTTCACCACCTGAGTTATTTCACTTAGAATATTATTTTCCAGAATGATCCAGGCTCTTATGAAGGATAGGAGCTCCTTCTTTCTTTCCACTGCATAGTATTCCATTGTGTAAATGTCTCATAGTTTTTTGATCCATTCATTTACTGATGGGGACTTAGGTTGCTTCCAGGACTTGGCTATTGTAAATTGTGCTGCTATGAACACAGGGGCGCATAGAATTTTTGAATTGTTGTTTCAGGATTCTTACAGTATAATCCCAGCAGTGGAATTGCTGGGTCAAAAACAGTTCCATTTTTAGTTTCCTGAGGAAATTCCAAACTGTTTTCCACAGTAACTGTACCGGTCTGCATTCCCACCAGTGGTGCACTAGGATTCCCTTTTCTCCACAACCTTGCCAGCACTTGCTTGTTGATTTGTTTATGATAGCCACTTTCACTCAGTATGAAGTGGTATTTCATGTGGTTTTAATTTGCACCTCTATGATGGCTAGTTAGGCTGAGCATCCTTTCATATGTCTCTAGGCCCTCTATATGTCCTCCCTAGAGAAGTATCTGTTCAGGTCTTTTGCCTATTTTTTAATTGGGTTGTTTTTCTTCCTGGAGTGGAGTCATGTGGGTTCTTTATATAATTTAGAATCAAACCCTTGTCCAAGGTATCATTCGTAAATATATTTTCCCATACAGTTGGCTCCCTTTTCACTTTCCTGATGTTTTCTTTGGTCATGCAGAAGTTTTTTATTTTGGTGAGATACCATTTATTTATTCTTTTCTTTATGTCCCTTACTCTAGGAGACATATTGGTGAAAATATTGCTGTTTGGAATATCTGAGGTTTTCCTGCCTATGTTCTCCACTAGGAGTGTTATGGTGTCACAATTTATGTTTAAGATTTTATCCACTTTGACTTCTATTTTTGCATATGGTGTAAGAGGGTGGTTGAGTTTGATTTTTTTTGCATGTAACTGTCCATATGTGTGGGGGAGCTTTGTCCAGCCAAAGCTCCCTCGGCCATAGTGGATGAGAATAAGTCTACGAACACATCATCTGCTTGGGGAGGAAAGGTGGCCAATTTCTCAGAGTAGAAGGGCCTTAAGCCTCTTTCTCAATGGGCTTTTATTGGGTTTAGTGTGCATAGGAATACAGGGCATATATGTAAACCTCATCAATCATTGTCAGGCAGTAATGATCAAGGAATAGATAACATTAAAAATTACAGAGGATTATTCAGAGGCAGGGTCAGATAGATAGAGTAATGCCAAAGGCCAATAAAACTTTGGGAAACAAATTCATTTTGTGTTTGGACACTTATCGCTTAAATTGAGGGTATACTTAGCAAAGCAGGTTTCACAGGACTTTATGCATTCTTTCTTAGGCCTGATAGCCCCCCACCAGGAACCACTGGTTTTGGCACAGGGCTGCACCCACCTCCAGAATTGTTTCAGGCTTAAGTCAGGAAGGGGATGCAGGTAGCCAAGAGATTAAGAGACCTTTTTCAGATAGAATGAGGACACGGGCTATGATAAA
>PVKM010033023.1:0-16151 GCA_004027735.1 Carollia perspicillata
ATTTATCTCACAGAATTAGCTTCTGAAATATAACTGAAAGTCAAAAGGCTATTCATAATTTCAAATTGTCCTTTTATTCTGGGAATAGTTCAATTGTATGTTGTCAGAAAAATATAAGGAGTCAATTTGATGTAATCTGCTTTACTCAGTTTTATACAATTCTAAAACATTCCTTCTATGTGCTATGAATCTAATTCATATATACTCTCCTGAGCAGCTAGTTGGCTTAGACTGAAAGTCATATATTTGGTTAGAAAGTGCTTGTCCTGTAGATAAAAGTGGAAATAGTAGTGCTGTAAAATTCTATCAATTTACCCAGAATGTTATTTATTTACTTATGTAACAAATATATGTTGAGCTTCCTCAAGGTTCCAGGCACCTTGGTACTTCTCTAGGCCCCTGAGATATGCCAATGAAGTAAAAACCAAGATTGGGGGGGCCTTTGTGGAGTTTACATGGCAGTGTGGGGATGTGTGCATGTTGGGAGGCAGAAAATAAACTATAAATAATAACCATACACACATAATATGTAAATATAAATTATAAATGTAAAACCATTAAAACATACTTGTTAGAAGGTGACCAACACTAAAAAAACAACACCCACAGGTAGGGGCACGAGGTGCATTGTAAAGAGGTCAGGACTGACCTTGTGGAGGAGACCCCTGAGCAACACCTTGGAGGTGAGGGAGTGAGCTGCAAAAGCCCTAGCTGTGAGTTAAGAACAAGCACTGGAGGTAGTGTGGCCAAGGTGAAGTGGGAGAGACGGACAGTGGCAGACAATGAGATCAGAGTGGCAGTGGGTGCCACAGCCTGTGAGGCCTGTAGGTCCCTGCAGCAGATGCCTGGGGGCCTGCCCCAACTCCCCATGTCAGGCATACGCACTGCTCCCCCACTGCTGAGTGCTCAGCAGGCAGGAGCCGAATGACCTGGGGGTAGCCCCTGTGCACAGAGCCAAGGCGCCGTGTGGACAGATGGGAGGGGTTAAAAAGCTGGTCTGCTGCCCCATGTGGGGAGAGCTCTGGGATCCACACCCGCACCAGAGCCATGTTGCTGTGGATCAATCCAGGTAGATGTTCCTGGAGATCACATCCTTTTCTTGACTCCTTCCTTTTCTCTACCTTGCCTCCCTCCCTCCCATACGGCTGCATCTGGGATGACACCTTCACTGTGTCACTGTTACAAGAATCCTCATCTCAGGCTCTGCTTGTAGAGAACCCAAACTAAGTCAGTCAGTATAAGGACTTTGCTATTATTCTATGAATGAAATGGGAGTGCTACGGGGTTTGAGACGTGACATTGTCTGCTGATATTCAGAATCACCCATCTCACACGAGTGGTGGGAAGAGACCGTGAGGGAGAAAAGGAGGAGAGAAGAGAGTAGGAGGCTATTATGGCAACCAGGTACGAGTGATGGATTGTGGCCTGGCAGCAGCAAAGGTGATGTGGAGCGATTGGCTTCTGGAGGTATTTTGAAGTAATATACAGAATATCCTGACAGACTATGTAAAATATTGGCATTAACTGTAAAGTATAATAGTGCACTCGGGGGGTTGGTTGATTAAGTGGCCAATTTGCTGAAGAGCAACCTTTGCACTTCATTCTTCATAGAAGCAGTACTTCATTAGCCATTTGTTTGATTTTGATTCATTGTTTCTTTACTGTAACACTATGGTAATTTTAAAAAGAATTATACTGAGATCAGTTTCCTTCTACTGAGATCAGCTACAAAATATTTGTAAATTTAAAAAGCCTATGCAAAGGAATCTAAAGACTTAAGTGTGTGGGGGGGTGCTCTGTGGGCAGAGCCACAGATGAGAATAAGTCTACCAACACAGGATCTGCTAGGGGAGGAAAGGTGGCTGATCTTTCAAAGGAGAAGGACCAGGAGCCTGTAGTCTGTTCCTCAGTGGGCCTTTATTGGGTTCAATTTGCACAGGAATACAGGTAAAGCTCATTAATCATTGTCAAGCAGTAATGATCAAATAATAGATAACATTCAAAGAACTATGAGGGCTTATTTTGAATCAGAGTCAGATAGCTAAAAAGCCATAAAACTTTGGGGAAACAACTTGGACCCTTATCATTTAAACTGAGAGTATTGTAAGCAAAGCAGGTTTCATAGGAGTTTATGCATTCTTTCTTAGGCCTGATCACCACAGGGAACCTGCCCTTTCCATCACAGGGCTGCACCCACCTCCAGCATTGTTTCAGGCTTAAATCAGGCAGGGAAAGTAAGGCAGCCAAGAGATTAGGAGACTTCTTGCAGACAGAATGAGGACTCATGCAATGTCAAAGCCGAGGAGCGAGGATCCATCACCCTCTTTTTCTATAGCCCCCCAAGTCCTTCCCTGAGTGCCCCTTCATGACCATGCCTGTCTTAGGTCCTCCTTCCTTTGAGGAATCTTACTGGTCTTTGGCTAACCAGTCATCTGCCTGGGGCCAAGAAGGGTGAAGTAAAAGGTGACAGAGGTGGGGATCTTACAAGAAAGATAAGCTTTGTCTCCTTAATGGCTCATGGTCCCAAGGTCCTTTACTCAGCCTTAGCCACAGGGGGTTACAATTTCTGAAATCAGGCAGGGTGGTTCCCAACACCTAAGGGTAGATCACCAAGAGGAAATGTTAAGCCAGACACCTGGTCAGAGAACCTGTCTAAACCTCTGGTGCTTCCTATGCTTGTCTTGGAAATGGATCTGAGCCTTAGTGGGTATTTTACCTTCCATGTGTTTTATGCTTCAGATATAATTCCAGAGATATTTTCTGCTTTTGTCTAGATTCTATGGCTTTTAATGTGGATCTAGTTTGACATGAAGAATTTTGAATCTGTGAAACCCCAGATTAAAAACTACTATCAGAACTGCACAGGTTTAAATTCTATCAAAGAGGACACTAGTACCCTGAGTGTTTACCTTCCTGCATTGTATAGAGAAGGAAGTTAGACACAAATCCTGACTGTACCTATACAAAGACAGTTTCTATTATTCTATCAAGGTGCAAAGTAGACAACAAATCACTTGTTGAAGAGTAAAACATTCTTGCTCATTCCTGGTTTGATTTCTTCCTCTAATCCTACTCAACCCTCACTACACCCACTGAATGTGAGAAATCAAGGGTTAGGGTGAAATTTTATCTTCCTAAAGTACAGCATAATATCACATCCCATCTGTCCTCTAAAGGAGCAAAGTACAGGGAATTAACTGAAAGAATATCACATAAGGGAAATAAATGTATATTTTTCTTCCTCATATATTTCTAGGTAAGTGAGAGTATAAAACCTTTCTAATTAAACTTTCAAAAGCTTTCATTTCCTTAAGATTCTATTCCTATTTTGTAAACTGCCTCACCAAAAATATCAAACGAAATTCTAAGAAGGAATCTCATATTGTTAACTGCAATTTAAGTTCAGGAACTGAAATGCCATAGCTAACTCAATGAAATGTGTATACTATTCAGAAATACATTTTATTGTATATCCTTAGAATTCCACTGAGATCTCTTAAGTGACTGTTAATGAAATAAAAGCATTCGGTGAATGCTGTGCTTTCAAATTAAATCCGTATCTTGTTTATTAGTGTCTATGTAAGAGTCATCACTTTATGGCTCACAAGTAGGCATTTAATAAAAACTTTTATTGGAAACACATGAGGAAACTTTTGTTCACCCTAGTAACAGTCTTTTTATCTCCTAGCTTGACTACCTCTTGAGAAAAGTCTTCTAAACATATTTCATTTCTAAGCCTAGTTCGTTTCCTTATTAATGTCATGCTGCTTAACATGTGATTTGGTGTCTACATTGGAACCACATAGAATAATAGAATCTGTCTCTCTGCAGAGGCAAGCAGAGTTTATGGCTGATTTCCTTCTCTGTACATTGCAAGAAATATAACACTGATGCTCTCTTAAACATAAGAGTTTAAACCCACACAGTTCACCTGATAGTCTATAACCTCGATGTTGTCAGACTCCTCCTTCCCTTACTATGTCTTCTTATTTCCTACTGATCTTGCACATGTCCATAAGAGAGCAAGGGTCTGATTAAGTTGTCTCTCTCCTGTACGTCTGTGATTCTTGGCTTAAAAACCTGCCCTGAGAAATAAATTACCCTTAGCTGTTGTTTTTCCAGTGAAAGATAAAAGTATACCACAACTCTTTTTCTTTTTTGACTTTAAATTGTTTTTATTTTGAATTATAGTTGACTTTCTATATTATGTTAGTTTCAGGCACACAACCCAGTGATTAGACATTATAAAACTTACTAAGTGATAACCCTGATAAATCTAATACCCATCAGACACCATACATAGTTATTATAATATTATTGACTATATTGCCTATGTTGTAGTTTGTATCCCTGGGACTATTTTGTAACTATAAATTTGTGCCTTTTAATCCCTTCACCTTTTTCACCCATCCCCTCAATCTCCCTTCCATTTGGTAACTGTCAAAATGTTTTCTGTATCTATGAGTCTGTTTCTGTTCTGCTTGTTTGTTTTTCTTTTGTTTTGTAGATTCCATAAATGAAATCATATAGCACATGTCTTCCTCTGTCTGACTTATTTCACTCAGCACAATACTTTCTAGGTCCATCCATGTTGTTGCAGATGGTAAAAATTTCTTTCTTTGTTACAACTGAGTCACATTCTGTTGTATATATACTCCACTTCTTTAACTATTCTTCTATTGAGGGACACCGGTTGCTTCAATATCCTGGCTATTGTAAATAATGCTGCAGTGAACATATGGATGGATGTCTTTTAATTTAGTGTTTTGGGTTTCTTTGGATAAATACCCAGAAGTATTTACCCCAAAGTAAATACCCAGAGAGACCAGAATTGCTGGCTCCTTCTTTGTCTTTTGTTATACAGCCTTTGTTTTAAAGTCTTTTTTTGTCTACTATAAGTATTGCTACCCCAGCTTTTTGTTTGCTTATTTTCCTTTCCGTGAAATATCTTTTTTTATTCCTATACTTTCAGTCTTTGTGTGTCTTTTGATCTGGTGAGCCTCTTACAGACAACATATGTAAAGGTCTTGTTTTGTTATCCATTCAGTCTCCATATGTCTTTTGATTGGAGCATTTAATCCATTGCATTTAGAGTAATTGTTGATATGTGAGTCATCTTCCTGACTGGTCCCGATATTTCTGTCTCAGCTGCCGATAGCAAGATGTCTTCAGGAAATGCTAAAATTGGGCACCCTGCTCCCAACTTTAAAGCCACAGCTGTCATGCCAGATGGTTGGTTCAAAGACATAAGCCTATCTGACTACAGAGAAAAATATGTGTTCTTCTTTTACCCTCTTGTCTTTACCTTTGTGTGCCCCATGGAGCTCGTCGCTTTTGGTGATAGGGCAGAATTTAAGAAACTCAATGGCCAAGGGACTGGTGCTTCTGTGGATTCTCACTTCTGTCACCTGGCATGGATTCAACACATCCAAGAAATAAGGAGGACTAGGACCCATGAACGTTCCCTGGGGTCGGACTCCAAGCTCGCTATTGGTCAGGACTAGGGGTTCTTAAAGGATGATGAAGACATCTCGTTCACTGATGATAAATGTATCCTCCAGATCACCATAAACAACTTTCTGTTGGACACTCTGGATGAGACTCTGAGACTAGTCCAGGCTTTCCAGTTCACTGACAAACATGGGGAAGTGTGCCCAGCTGGCTGGAAGCCTGACAGTGATGCCATCAAGCCTGATGTCTAGAATAGCAAAGAATATTTCTCTAACCAGAAGTGAGCCCAAGGCCATTTTAGGGTCATGTAGCAGTAGACAGACACAAGAACAAAACCTCTTTTTTTCTATTATTGTCGTGTTTAAAATGCAAGATCTTAAACTAAACCCAAATGTGGTATAGGACAGGACAGGCCTTTCCCGCAGGGTTTGGGGAGGCCAGTTTTCTTCTTCTGGAGAAAATGGTTTGAACTTATAGAGCAGACCAATGGATATGTACAGTAGTGTGGCATCACCTTTGACTTTTTGTAGTTTCTATTAAACTTGAACTGAGAAAAAAGGTAATTGTTGATAGATATGTATTTATTGCCATTTTATTGTTTAATTTTTTTAATCTGTTTTTTTCTTTTTCTTCTTGAAAAAGACCCTTTAACATGTTTTTAATATTGGTTTGGTGATGAAGTAGTCCTTTAGCTTTTTCTTGTCTGGGAAGCTCTTTATCTATCCTTCAATTCTAAGTGATAGATTTTCTGGGCAGAGGAATCTCGGTTGTAGGTCCTTATTGTTCATCACTTGGAATTATTTCTTGCTAATCCTTTCCTGCCTGCAAAGTTTCTGTTGAGAAATCAGCTGACAGTCTTACAGGAGCTCCCTCATAGAAAATTAATTGCTTTTCTCTTGCTGCTTTAAAGATTCTTTGACTTTAACCTGTGACATTTAAATTATGATGTTTCTTGGTGTGGGCTTCTTTGGGTTCATTTTGCTTGGGACTCTGTGCTTCCTGAACTTGTATGTGTATTTCCTTCCTGGAATAGAGAAGTTTTTCATCATTATTTTTTTAAGATAGGTCTTCAATTTCTTGCCCTCTCTTTCTTCTCCTTCACCAGCACCCCCAGGATATATACATTGGAATGCTTGACGTTGTCCCAGAGACTCCTACACTATCTCCTTTTTGGGAGGGGATTATTTTTCTTTTCGCTGTTCTGATCAGATGTTTTCTGCTTCCTTAACTCCCAAATCTCTGATTGGTCCTGTGCTTTATCTACTCTACTATTGATTCCCTGTAATGGCTTCTTCATTTCAGTTAATATATTCTTCATTTTTGATTGGTTACTTTTTATGTTTGATATCTCTGTTTTTATATTTCCTATATTTTTGTTGAAGTTATCCATAAGTTCATATACTTTTTCCCTAAGTTTATTGAGCATTCTTATAAACAGTGTTTTGAACTCCTTATCACATAGATTGCTGTTCTCCATTCTGTTTGGTTCTTTTTCTGGAGTTTTGTTTTGCTGTTTTTATTTGGGACACGCTTCTTTATCTTATTTCGGCTGTCCCTCTCTCGCTTTGTTTCTATGTATTACATAGAATTGCTACATCTTTCCATCTGTCAGGCTTGGTGGAGTGGCCTTATATAGTAGGTGTCCTGTAGGGCCTAGTGGCACAGTCTGCTTGATCATCCAAGCTCAGCATTCCAGGTGTGCCCCCTACCCTAGGGGGCTATGTATACCCTCCTGTTATAGTTCAGCCTTGATAACTGTTGCCACCTCAGTGGAAGGGATTTACCCCCAGGCTGATTAGCTATGAGGACTGTCTGTAAACACTTTGGAGGATCAGCTGTGTAGGGGCTGACCCCATGGAGCGGGACTTACTTCATCAGGACTCTGGTGCCAACTGAGTCTACCCTTTGAGTGTATTGTTTTTGAAGGTAGATGGGTGGTGATTTGATGCGATCTGAAGCTGTCCACCAGATACACTGGCTCCAGGGCCTCCCAGAAGGTGGAGGCCAAGATCAGCTGCCACCTGTGCTCTGCCCAGGGCCACCAAGCACGAGGTACAAAGTGATCTGCAGATGGTTGCTACTTGTGCTGGACTTATCAGTGCCCAAGAGAGGCCAAACAACCAAAGCTGGCTGCCACTAGTGCTGGGCCTGGGGCCACTTAGTAAAAGGTACTGGGCATGCTGAGGCCAGATGCTGCTTGTTTGAGAGATTTAGTGAAGTCCAAAGCATGAGCCAAACAGTCTATTTGTATGGAAAAGCCACTGTGAATGGCTTGTGTGGGCCTGTAAGCTGAGTGGGACAGGGGTCTCAGTGAATCACTAGGGTCAGGTGAACAGTGTTAGCTAGGTTGATGGAGACTTAGATATGGCACCTGCCTGCCAATTCTGTGGGGAGGTCTCAGGAAAGGAACAGTGGCCTCTGCCAGCACTTGTCTGGCAGAAAGTTGCCCCTTCAGCTCTTGTCCTGATGCCAGACAATTCAGTTCTTTGCCATATGTCTGTGGTGCCTTTCAAACTTCTGCCCCAGTGCTGGAACTTAGAGCAGACAAGTGCAAGTATTATATATTCATGCATGGGTTCTTTAAGAGGAACACCTGGGTTTTCAGGAGCCCTCCATCTCACTCAGCCAGAATACGCACTGGTTTTTGCAACTGAACTTATAGGACTTCTCTTCCTGGCACTGGAACCCTCATCTCGGGGGTTCTGGCACAGGTCTGGAGCCCTCATTCTTCAGGGGGGAACCTCCGCAGCTGCGTTATCCCTCTGGATTTTTATCTGCCAAATGCAGATGTGGGACCCACGTGGCCTTGGTCTTTACCTTCTACCAGTCTTGATGTGACTTCTTCTTTATACATTAGTTATAGGACTTCTATTCAGCTAGACTTCAAGGGGTTCTGAATGATGACTGTTCTGTAGTTTAGCTGTAATTTTGATGGGGTTGTGGGAGTGTTTGAGTACCATGCTTACCTATGCCATTGTATTGACCAGAACATCTCCCCAAACTTTCTTTGAACTTTCTTTCTCCTCATAGCAGAGGAGAAAGGTGGCTGGCTGAGAGAATATGAATCAGACCAGAATAAGTTCTTCATTTTAACATAAACAAAGAGCTTGTAGGCTTCCATAGGTGAGAACAATTAATTTTGATCAAGGAAATTAGGAAGAATGTTTAGAAAACATTTCAACTGTAGAAAGAAAGACAAACAGGACTTCGACATCCTTAAAAGTGAAGAGATTTGTAGGCAGAAAGTGTCATGAGCAAAAATCAGGAAGAGCCATTATTTTTGGCAACCGGGGGAGGAGACAGAAGATGAAATTAGAAAGCTGTTGGGTCCAGGCCATGAAAGGCCTTAATTGACAGACTAAAGAGTCTGAATTGTAGTCTGAAAAGTTCTTAACAATTATCGCTTCATAGTGCTTCTGTTCTACTCCTCCTTTCCTCCTTTTGTAGGGCTCTAATTAGGTCTCCATGATACTTGATGCCTAATCTCAAATATGTAATGTTCTTTGTGTGTTTTGCTTTTCTCCACTTTAATCTTTAATATTTTCTACCTTTTGCTAGATTTGGATTTAGTTTATGTTTCTTTTTCTAGTCTGTAAGGTATAAAGTTAGGTATTGATTATAGATCTTTCTTTTTTAATGTATACATTGACAGCTATAAGTTTGTTTCCTGAGAACTTCTTTAATTGCATTCATAAATTTTAGTATGTTTTGTTTTTGTTTTGATTACTCTCTAAGTACTTTCAAATTTCTCTTATGATTTCTTCTTTGACCATTTGGTATCCTGAGAATGTTTTTTTAATTTCCACCTATTTGTAAATGTTTCATTTTTTTTGTTATTTTTTATTACTATGTGGGTGTCCAAAAATACAGATAACAATTGGGTTTTTAAATACATTAGTCTCTTAAATCAAGTAGAAAACAAAAAATGGAGCTACAAACCAAAGTTACAATATAATCGTCTATGTATTTACTTTAACAGAGAAATTTGTTTCTTCATAAGGCTTTCCAATATACTTGCTTTTTTTTTAAATCCTCACCTGAGGATATATTTATTGATTTTGAGAGAGAAAGAGGAGGGCAGAAGTCGGGGGCAGAGGGTGGAGAGAGAGTGCAAGAATGAGAGAGAGAGAAAGAGACATTGATGTAAAAGAGAAAATTGATCAGTTTTCTCCTGTGCACACCCTGACTGGGATTGAACCTGCAGTCTTTTTGTGTATGAAATGATGCTCCAACCAACTGAGTAACCTGGCCGGGGCTTTCTGTAATTTTTATTGCATTCTCAGACACAGCTGTGACCGTAACAATTCTAGCATTTCATCATCTTACTTCATCGGGCTACCAGCAGCATACCAGATGCATTGCTGGGCTTCAGGAATACTGTAGTGAGACCTAGAATTTACCCAGAGGCTTCAGGGTCTTGCCACTGAGTAAGCTGGAGCTGCAGGAGGAGCAGGCATTATCCAGGCCAAGAGAGGGCTGAGGGTTGGGGACAATCCATCTGCGCAAAGGCCCTGAGGTGCCCTGTGTGAAGTACTGCTGCAAGTTTGTGTGAGTTTAAGGAGACAGGGACCATCCTTCCCATTGACTCAGATTCAAACCCTGTCATTCCTCACCCATCAGTTTTCCTAAGCTGATTTTGTTCAATATAGGGCTTGACTAAGAATTTCAGTTCTGTCGCTGCTTATAATTTTGTGACCTGGCCGAATGGCTTGAAGCCCAGTTCCTCTGTCTTGTGACATGGGGTTAGGAGAGGCTGTGCAAATAATTGGACCAACTCACAGACTTTGGGGAAATATCAGTGAATGTTTATGACACACCTGACTCCCCACCCTGAGCAGTACTTGTCATTATACATTGGTATTTTCTGTTATACATGTTATCTCTCCTGTTGTTCAAAGTTGATATGACAGTGGAGAAAGGGCGAGCTAATGTATAAAGTCACAGGCTTTGCCATTGAACTTGGTGTCAGGCAATGGCTAGATCCTCTACTTGCCTGCTGTGTGACATTGGGTAAGTCACTTAACCTTTCTGAGCAGTATTTACTTTATCCACAAAGTGGTAAGGATGATTCTAGATAAGCTTCTGTGCTTGCACCTGAGACTGCTGGCCAGCAGAGTGGGAATGGAGCAGGGATGGAGAGGGCGTGGGCAAAACTGTGAACTTGCCCTTTACATATCTCTGTCCTGTTTGATTTGTCCAAGAAACATATATTCTTTTTTGATTAAGACAAAGATGCCCCAGAAAGTGAAAAAGTTAAATGAAATAAAGGTATACTTTCCTCCTGGGGTATAGTAAGCAAAAATGAATTACTACACATAAAGTGATTAGAATATGGCCTGGTATGTGGTAAGTGCTGAGTAAATGTTAGTTGGCCTAACAACTTATTATTATTATTATTACTAATTATTATTATATGACTATCACTATTACTTTTCTAGCAGCCCT
This sequence comes from Carollia perspicillata, assembly GCA_004027735.1. NCBI lineage: Eukaryota > Metazoa > Chordata > Mammalia > Chiroptera > Phyllostomidae > Carollia > Carollia perspicillata. The sequence continues at coordinate 10,897 of PVKM010033023.1, forward strand.
GCAAAATTATTAACACTTGTCTAATAACTTCAAAAGAAACAGGGTCCCCTTTAACATTGGCAGCAGGGGGCCTGGCGGCCCAGGGATGCTGACAGTGGTTTGTTCGAGGTAGAAAAGGGAGACGACCTAAGGAGGTTTCGGGACAGATGCCCGTCCCTGGGCCACCCCCACGCCATTGTCTAGTGTTGCAGGCATTTGGGCTCCTCTGCACTGAGGTGAGAAGGCAGATGTGTCCCTTTAGTCCTGTGACTGGGGTTCCCTTCTCCCCAACATTTGGGGAGAAGGTGTTGGAGGGTAGAGACTGAGTCAGGGGCAACCACTGGAGCCTGCACCTCTGACTTGCGCCTCCCCCACCACTCTGCCCAGATAGGCTAGAAAACAGAGGACGAGGGGCCCAGATGCTGAGTGATGGGTGCTGGTCTTCCGGGCGCCCAGGTGGGTGGCTGGGTGGCAGGGCTCCTCGTGGGACTTCTCCTTTGATGCAGGCTGGGGTTCCTGAGCCCTGGCCTGGCACAGGAGTGGGGGCAGTGTCAAGAGGATTTGGTTTGATTGTTCAGATGAAGTCCTTAAAATAGGCATGTAAGAATTTCTCAGGAGGGGCTCTGTAGATGTCAGGAATAAGAAAGGTCTCAATCCCCAGTAACTGGGAAGAAAACTGCAGAGGAGCTGCAGCAGAGACCCTCTGGAAGCTGAGGTCCTTGAGCACCTATTTCAAGTTCATGGCCACGCCTTGAGTTGGGGGTTCTTGAAAGGCAGGAAGAAGGAAGTGGGAAACAGCGTGGGTGGCAGTGGGGGCTTGGGACTGATTCACACCTTGTGGGACCTAACATGTGGAATAGTTTGAATGGTGCTTTTTAAGAAGTAGAATCCAGAATTACGTGCAGGGCCAAAGAAAGGTCCCTACATGTAAGGGACCCTGTGCTTTTGGCTCCTGTAGCTTCCCAGGAAATCCACTGCTGGTGGTGAGTCAAACACAAGGTTTTAGTAAGAAAACCTCTGTCTGGGACACTGCTCTGCCCAGACAAGCTGTGTGACCTCCACCTGGCAACGGGTCACACAATGAATTTCAGACCCAGGTGCATTAAAGGCCTTGTGTCTGCATAAGAAAAAGACAGTGACAACCCTGAGCATTTCCTCCCCAGGAACAGACGAATGGCCTGAGGATCTTTCAAGATTCCAAATAGGCTGCTGGGCCCTATTTAATGTTGTTTGAATTGATGTGCCCAGTTAGGCTTTGTAACATCTGCCTAATGCATCTCTTTCTATTCCTGTCTCAAAGCATATTCCACATCATAAAAAAAAAGGCCAAGAATAGGGTAAAACTCTTCATTTGAGTACAGAAACCCTTTTCTCCGTTGGCTGCAAGCCCCCTCCCCCTGTCTGTGCTCTCTGGCCTGAAATCTATGTGCCCACATGTGTGTGTGTGAATGCATACTCTCGGGGATTTTTTCTGGAGTCTTCTCCCCCTGTTCCTTGATGCTGAACACAACCACACACGCTGACAAGCATCAGTGCCCAAGTTAGTGCTTTGCTTTGCTGGCTTTGATCATAACCTCACTGTGCCCTAACCCCATCCAGATCAACGCAGCATCAGGTCTGACTTGGCCCAGGGGCTCACATATCATTGCAAGTCATTTTAGCTCTGCTTTCCATGTAGCTTCACTCTCAGGTCAGTTTGCTCTGTGTGGTGGCCCTGGCAGCCCCCACTGGATGAAGAACTTCCCATGGGCATAGTTGTAAGTCCTGGAACGGATTTGCTGGTCTTGGGTCACATATCCAGCCTCAGACTGGTTACTGAAGCAAAGGGCATGGAATCCACAATTGGCCAGATCTAGGTTATGTACTGTTTGATTCTGGTACTGCGGAAGGTTAACTTCTCCCAAACCACATGGACTAGGAAAGGCTCCAGGGTCTTCAAAGGAAAAAAGAGGTACTCTTGTCATGAGGACATAGAAAGTGGGCAGGAAAAAACAGACTCAGGTGCCCACTACCCAACCCTGGCAGTGAAACACCCTGAATTAGAAGGGATAATTTTACCCCACATCTGATGGAAAAGTCAACTCAAAACCCCTAAGGGCCACACATAACATCATGGATTATGGAGCAGAATTGACAGCCAAATGGAGACATGGCAGGAGGCAAGCAGAGTAGGAGGAGCACAGGGTTTCCTGCTGGGACTGCTGGCCTGGGGACTGGGCACAGGCACAGGGGCCCTGGCTGGGACTCGAGTGTTCACTAATAAGGAACAGCAGGCAGCAATAAGATGAGGTCTCTGGGCAAATTCTCCTGGGGGGGTTGTCAGAAATGTAGCATCTCTAGCCCTACTCCAGACCCCCTGCATCACAATCAGAATTATAGTCAGACACACACACGATTCACATGCACCGCCAGTGTGAAGGACGTCGCTTGTCTCTTAGCCCTCACATTCAGGGATGGTGGGGCTTACGTCAGCTTCAGTTCCAGCTTCCTGGAATGCAGTGTGGCCAGGGGCTTGATGAAGCCTTAAAAATACTCACGATCTTTGATGCAATGTCTCCGCTCCTGAGAAAATTAACAAAATCATCAGATGCAGGGACAAAGAAATCTAAGCGGCACGCAGGTCCCTCTGAGAGGGACGAATGGAGACACAGGCTTGGTGAGCTCCAGGAGGGTGGTCAGCGATGCCCCTCCCCCCCATGCATAAAGATGGCAGGCTGCAGAGGGTGTGTTAGTCAGCTCAAGATGCTGGAGCAAAGTGCCACACACCGGGAGGTTTAGACAACACAGGTTTATTTCATTATGCTTCTGGAGGCCACGAGTCTCAGATTAAAGTCCCCCAGAGTCAGTTTCTGGTGGGGACGCTCTTTCTGACTTGCAGCCACTGCCTCGTCACTGTGTCTTCACATGGCAGACAAGGGGAGCTCTGGGGCCTCTTCCAGTATTGCTAATTGCATCAGTCCCGCTGGATCAGAGCCCCGCCCTTTTGACCTCCGTTAACCTTGAGTGCCTCCCCACCAGCCTCATCTCCAAATAGAGCCAGACTGGGGATTAGGGCTTTGGGGTTCTTATTTTCTTTTTCTGTTGCTCTCTCTTTTCTTCTCCATTATTTTTTGTTGTCTTCTTACTATTCTTTTGTCCTCTTCTTTCTCACATCCTTCTTTTAATTCGTTTAGTTTACATTTTATTCTTTTTAAAATTTTTGTTTTTCTCATAAAAAACTTAGATAGCAATTTTAATTAGCAATGTTTGTAGCATTAGTATTGTTGGTAGAGTAATACAGATTGCTAGCATTGTTACTGTAGCTATTGTTTTTAGCATAGTTAATAAGCATAGTCGGCATTGTTAGTGTCTTAGTTAGTATAGTTAGTATTATTTGTTAGCATTGTTGGTAACCATAATTAGCATTGGTAGTTAGTATTGTCAACTAGTATAGTTAGCAGGTCACCATGTTGCACAACCTGGCGGCCATCTCTGATGATCAGGAGCTCCACGGTGGACATTACGACCTCCCAGACACCATTGGAGGGGGAAGCCAAGGACCTGTTGGGCCAACACATTGTGCCTGGGACAGAGGTGGCTGTCAAAGCCATGAACCAGCGGGGTTCCTCCCGCCTCCAGACATTTCACCTGTGGCACTTGCAGTGCATACGGGCATTCAATCACCAGGATATGGTCCAGTTATTCGAGGTGCTACAGCAGAAGAAGACTCTTCCTCATCATGGAGCACCTTCGCAGAGCGGGAACATTTGACTATCTGGAGGACCACTACCGCATGACCAGAATGAGGTCCGAGTAGTTTCCATCAGCTGGTGTCGTCTGGCAGTGCAGCCACCAGAGGCGCACGGTCCAGAGGGACCTGAACCAAACAACATGCTCTTTGATGCTCATGGGGACATTAAAATTGTGGATTTAAGACTCAGCACACGGTTTTCTGGCAATGCGCTGAGACGTTGGTAGTACCCTCTCTTATGTTGTCCCAGAACTCTGTCTGCACCCCAAACAGGATGGCCCCATGGCGCAGCTGTGGAACGTAGGAGCGATTCTCTCTCCGGTGGGCACTGGAACTCTGTGCCTTCAGGGAGCTGTGATGGCAGATACTGGGCAGCAAATATCCTGGGCCATTTTTCCTATCTTTTAAATGGGGAACCATTTTCAAAAAACATTGATTTTCATCCAAGGGACAGAGGGAGTTTATGGGAGTCACATGGCTACACCTAAGGCAAGAAGAAATACTCAGACATTACAGTGAGCTTCCCTGTGAGGACACAGACCCCTGGGTGACAGAGAGAGCATGGACTTGGGTGTGAGTGTGATGAGATCCAAGAGACATTAAAACACAAGAGGTTCACCAGCGTGATGGCCTCGTACCTCAGCCTGAGCGGCAAGAAACCAAGAGTGGAGTGCCGCACCATCATGGTAAAACATTTCTCTTCCCCTCACCCCAATAGCTGTGGTCCCTCCCTGACTCAGGAGGTTCAGCCAACAGTCTCCAGGTTCTGCCAGGCACAGCAGCCACCTGAGGACCAGGAACCAGGACAGAAAACCAAAGAGCCTGCCAGTCCCCTGGCCTTTTCAGAGCTGATCCCCACCTTTCACAGCCCAGATGCCCAGTGCAGCCTTGGGGACTCCCCTTCCACCCACAACATTATCATCATCATCAGCAGCAGCAGCAGCAGCAGCAACAGTGGATTCCCAGAGGAAACCAGCCAGGGCCAGCAGGAGGTGCCTAGGAGGTTCTTGACTTTAAGTTGAAAAAGCTCTGCTTTAGGCCATCCACAGAAAAGCATGACAATGGAAAAATGTAGAGTCCATGAATACACAGTGGGTGGCCAAGGCAGAGCTACAGCTACAGGCTCCAGGAAGAGCAAGCCGGACTCTGTGCATTTTAAATGCAGAACTCAAAGATGCTGAGCTTCAGGGAGTCTGACCATGTGATGCAGGGAATATAGACCAGAGGTTGGATGCAGAGCGATTCTAGAAGAGCATAATGCGTGCACTGTGTGTGCCAGGACCCTTGGGCAAGCACATGTGGTCCAGTGGACAACGGAGGTGTGCAAACTGCTGTTGTGTCTCTGCGTGGATTCATGTCAGGAGGCTACCTGGCATTTCTGTGGTCTTCAAAACTTCAAAACACCAAAATACCTGCTGTGCTTGGAGGACGGCTGGAGCCACCTGGGGAACCACAGGAGAGGCCCCTCAGCTGCAGGTCCACCTCTCAGCCCCACTTGGATGAAAGTGCAGAAATTGTACTGTTTCTTCTGGGGTGCTTCTCACCG
>PVKM010033024.1:0-16160 GCA_004027735.1 Carollia perspicillata
GAAATAGGGTTTTTATTTTTATAATTTTTAATTGAAAATAATTTGCAGACAGAACTTACCTTTCTACGGTATATGTTTATGGGCTCTGACAAATGTACAGTCACATGACCACCATCATGATAAAGATGTAACACAAGTCCATTAGGTCACAAACTCTCCCATGCACCACTTGGCAGGCAACCCCGACTCCAGCCGCTGGCCACCACTGATTTGTCTGCTGGCCCCGCATTTCCCCATCTGCAGGAACAGCGGAGAAGTGGAACCATACGGTAAGTAGCATTTTGAGTCTGGTTTCTTTCAACTAGAGTACTGAATTGGAGATTTAAAATGAAATTATGTAAATAAAATAATCCATATTGTTGTATCAATAATTCATTCCTCTTTGTCGTGGAATAGTACTTCACCGTGTGGATATACCACAGCTTCTTTTTACATCCTCCAGCTGAGGGACATCTGGATATTTTCCACCTTGAGGAAATTGCCAACAAAGTCACTATAATGTTCCCATACAGTTTTCTGTCTAAATAAAATTTTCATTTCACCTGGATAAATACCTAGGTGTGAGACTGTGGGACATATTATAAGTGTATCTGTAAGAAACAGCCAAACAGTTTTCCCAAACTGTTGGGCCATTTGTGTTCTTAACCACAATATGTGAAAGTTTCATTTACTTTGCATCTTTATTAGCACTTGGTATTATCCTCATCTTTAAAAAAATGTAGTCATTAATAGGTATGTAGAGATATATTATTGTGATTTTAATTTACATTTTCCCAATGATAATGGTGGTGAGCATATTTCCAAGTGTTTATTTGCTATGTATATAGTTTCTTCAGTGAAGTGTTTGCTTAAATCTTTTGCCAAGCATTCAGTGAACTGTTTATTTTCTTAATATTGAGTTTTGAGAGACTTTTATATATTTGGATACAAGTTATTTATCAGATGGTTTACAAAAATACTCTCCCAGTTTTTGGTTTGTTTTTTTCATTCTGTCAGCACTGGCTTTTGAAAAGTAGAAGTTCTTAACTTTTATGAAGTCCAATCTATGAACTTTATATTTGCCTAACAATGATCACAAATATTTCTTCCTACTTTCTTCTAACTATTTTACTGTTTGAAAATTTACATTTAGGTCTTGAAACAATTTTGAGTTAATTTTTATATCAGGTATGAGGTATGGGCTGAGATTTTTTTTTAGAAGGGGGAATATGGATATCCTATTGTTCCATCGCTCTTCGTTGGAAAAATTAAATTAGAGGTTTTAATGCAGCTGAACTGCTGGAGTGATGGGCTAAAGTAAATCAACTTGGTGGACAAGAATGCTTTCTGAAATAAAGCTTTTGAGATGGCTCAGTAAAAGTAAAACATAAACATGATGTGGTACATGTCAGCAAATACCATTTCAGGAAAAGATGTCTGAAAAGCCACAGTGAGCCCCCTTTACTGTGTTAAAGACAGCAATAAAAAAATTGATATAGAGCAAACTATGTGCTGAAGATATCACTGAATAAGTGAGAGAAAATGCATGGTTACACTATGTCATGACCTTAAAAAATCTAAGGCTTTTATTTTTTATTCAATTTATTGGAGTGATATTGGTTAATAACATTATACAGGTTTCAGGTGTATAATTCCATAATACATCATCATATACTGTATTGTATATTCACTACCCCAAGTCCTGTTTTCTTCTGTCACCATTTATCTTCTACCTTCTCCTTCCCCTTTCTCTCTGATTATCAAAATAATATTCTGTGTCTATGAGGATTTTTTTGCTAGGGGTTTTAAAAGAGAACAGAAGATTCCCCAGATTAATCTGTAAGTTTACTGCAATTTCCATCAAAGTCAACTAGGGGTTTTTTTCGTGTACATAGATAAGTGTATTCTATAATTTATATGGAAGGCATAGGACCTAGAATAGCTAAAACAACTTCAAAAAAGAAAAATAATGTGGAAGGAATCCCTCTACCTTACACTGTCTTTCTAAATAGCTACGTTCAAGTCAGTGTGGGAGTGGTGAAGAGATAGACAGAGATCAATGGAACACCAGAGAGAACCCACCCAAAGTGACCCATCCAAAGTGATTTGGACAAAGGTGTAAAGGCAATTCAAAGGAATTATACTGAGTTGGAAAAGATCAATCTCAACTTTCTATACTATGCAATTCCATTTTTACCACATTCTTGAAAAGACAAAATTGTAGAGATGGTGACTAGATCACTGGTTGCCAGGGTTTAGGGAGGTTGGAAGGTAGGAAATGGATGTTACTATAGAAATACATAGCACAAGGAATCCCCGTGATGGAACCATTCTGTACCTTGACAGTAGAGGTCATCAAACAAATCTGCACATGCTGCCAAATTGCACAGAACTAACACACCACAGGTAAGACTGGTGAATTGAATAAAGTCAGTGGACTGGACCAGTGTCAAACTCCTGGCAGGATTACTGTACCATAGTTATGCCAAATGTTACCATTAGGGAAAACGGGGCGAAGGGTACATGAAATCTCTCTGTGCTTCTTCTTACAACTGCATATGAATCTAGTTACCTCAAAATAAAATGTTTTTTAAAAAAGAGGATGGAAGAAAATAATGTAAGCTTTCAAATACTACTATGTAGATGTTGCTTTTGAAAATTTTAGTGGTATTATGCATGCAAATCCTCACTCTAAAATAAAAAAATATGACTGGTTAGTCAGTATAATCAACTTTTATTACATATAAGCAGCAGAAATTAAGAAATAAGAACATGGCTTTTCAGATTATGCTTAATAATGGATAATACAGCCAAATCCTGAAAAATTCCACAAAACTTCAGCATAATAAATGAGGCCTAATAACCCACACCATCTCTAATGGAAAAAAATTAAGTGGTAACATCAATTATAGATTATAAGGGATCAGACACCATTCTTTCCCTGCTGTGTGCACTTTTAACATAAGAATAGTTCTATCAAAGAAAAGGGATGTCACCACCATACAGCCCCAACAACACATCCCCACCGCATAAACGACCTTTAAAACCTCCACATAGAGGTTGAAAACTAAAACCTCAGTCTGACTAAACTATCTTCTGAGGCAAATCTAGTTTGTACAAGAAAATGGCAGTTAAACTTGGGTCCCTAAGAGCTAAAATGCATGGGATCAAGGGAAAATGAAAGCCCTAGCACCATAGCAAGTGGATCCAAGGGAAAAGGAAAGCCCTGTGGAAAGTCTGGCATAAAAATCAGGACACGTCTGTGCTGAGAGACAGATTTGATGATGGCTGATAGGCTTTTATCTGCGGCACAAGGTCCCTGAAGCAAGGGTTTCAAGTGGGTGACTGTCAAGATCTGTAGCAATTCAGTGCCGGGGTTGACCACGGTCAAAATGAACAGGGACACAGTCACTAATCAAACTCCTTTTGAAAGAATTTCATCTATTCGAAGGCTAAAATCATGGATGGCATATAAGTTTTGCATTCCTCTTGTGGAGGGTGTTCTGGAAAGAGTATCTGTCATGTGCCACTCTGTTCTAGGCTCTCGGGATGCAGCAGTGACCAACCAGAAAAGACTCTGCTCTCAGAGGTGGGGAGAGATAGTAAGTAGACGCATAATAGGAAAGCTGAAATATTAAGTAGGTTAGGGGGGACAGGAATCGCTGGGCTGGTGGTCATTACTAGCAGGGTGACCAGGGAAGCTGAGAAGCTGATATTTGAGCAGAGTGCTGGAGGTAGTGCAATGCTGAACTTTCTGGAGATCTGGTAGGGTGACCACAAGACCAGGTGTGCCTGCGACGGTCCCAGGATCCTGGTGCTGCCTTGGTCTAGTTATTATAGCACTTCCTTTGCCTTCTAATACAAACTGCCTGGCCCATCTATTTCTGGGGAAGACTCCTGCCAGCAGAAGGCAATGAGACTGTGAATGGTGGTGTAATGTGTTCTGTGAGCAGCGAACAGACCACTTTGGCTGGAGTACAGTGCATTATAGGAAAACGGATATCTTCCTGGATCAGTGTTTGTTATTTATAATAGGATAAGATACTTTTTAGCCAAATTCAGTAATTATAGTAACACATGATCAAGAGTTTCTTTAAAAACATTCATATTGGTGATATAAATATGTATACAAAGAACCTATTTCTCTCTTATTTATTTAATAATTGTTTGTTATTCCTTAGTTCCTTTTTCTCCTTCTAGAATTTATATTATTTGCATATTAGGTATCTTTTCTTATTTCCATTTCATTCTATTTTGTCTCTCTAAAGTTTTTTTCCCCCAGAGAACTATTCCTTTACCAGGATTTGAGAACTGAATGAGTGCCTTAGAAGTAGATCCTCCCCACATTAACCCAGATGAGATCACAACTCTGTTCTTTACCTTGCTTGTTATCAGGTAAGAGACTCTGTGCAGAGGACACAGTTAAACTGTACCCGATTCCTTAGATAAATGTTGTTTTGAGTAACTAAGTTTTGGGTTAAGTTGTCTACAGAAACAGATAACTAATACACCACCGTGAAAACCATTTTTTATCTCCACCATCTTCTGTCCCAGAGCACCTATGCTCCTGGTGGAAGGGTTTCCCCACTGTGACTCATGCAGTCGCCTCTCCGTGCCTTTGTGTGTATTATTCCTGCACACTACTGCCACACCCCTTTTTTCTACCTCATAAACTATAAACATAAATTGAGATCCAGTCATTTATTTCTCCTCTGGTACTCAGTCTCTGACCTTGGAGGAAAGTTTTATTGCTTATGTCTTATATATACTTTTATTCTGCATTTCACATAGACTAATAATCACTTCTTTTGTAGCCACAGCACCTGCTAGAATGACTAACACATTCTAGCTGAAAACCTGAATTTTCCAGATCTAACTTGAACTTCCTCTTTTCAAAATGTTTTCCACGTCCTGCTCACCTCAGCTGGAGGACTTCACTAGGTCCTATATTAAAATGTGGTTACTGAGAAAGAACTACTCTTGTCTTTTTCAAGCAATCCTACAGGGAGGGCATTTATATTTTTATTATGCCAACTAATATTTTGTTTTGAAAACTTGCATGTTGAATGCTTGAAAGTGTACTGCTTTCCACATATAACATTTTTCTCTTATCCTCAGAATATCTGCACACCCCAAAATACATGAAAAAGTTGATTCTTCTTTCGTTGTTTCTAAGCAATTTCTTAGAGGCTGACTCTCCTGCTGCATAGCAGTATTAAAGAGAAACCATTCTTTATGTAAAATTGCCTTGTTTATTTCAACATGGACAGCAAGTAAGTATAGAATATAAAATACAAGGAATGAGTAAATTCCTCTGGCTTGTACATGCTGTCTACAGACTCTTGGAAAACTAAGAAATACAACATGCTTTTGGGTATGAAAGCAAGTGCCCTGAATTTTCCTTCAGCTATTATGTTCTTAAAAACTTTGCATTGTCTATTTAGAAAATGGATCAAAGACATACAAATGCTATTTTTCTGACTTGGCTAAACAAAAATACTTTTTGAATTTAAGTAGAGTTACTGCTCAGTTTTTTAATCCCTTTGTGATTTTATATACTCATCTATTGCTTAAAAATGCATGTAACAAACAACTTTACACCCATAGGGGCCTACCATGATGTTGTTTTTACTCTCCAAAGGCGATTGGAAATTCTGCTAATCTGAAGTGGATGTGGTCAGCTAGGGTGATTTTGCTCATCTGGGCTTTCTCACGTGTCTGGGGATTCTATTAGGACAAGTGGACTGAGTCAGCTCTGTTTCACGTGTGTCTACAAGTCCCATCCTCTAGAAGGGATCTGGGGCATGTTCTTGAGGTGAGGGCAGAGGAGGAAGAGAGCGTCAAAGTCACAAGGCCTCACGTCCCAAAATACCATCACTTCCTATTGAAAAAAAAAAAAAAAAAGAAGAAGCCAAAAGCACATCGTAGATTCAAGAGATGGGGAAATAAATCTCCACCTCTTTATGGGAGGATCTACAGTTTCACATAAAAAGGGGCAAGTAGACAGGAAGGGATGAAAAATTGCAGCCAGTTTTTGTAGGCAATCTATTACAGCATATCTAGTTTTAAAGGGATTTATAACATTAAGAAATTAATGTTACCATTCTCACCCAAGTTTGTGTAATGTTTAATTAATTACACAGTAATCAATGTCACTAGAGAAATTTATTTTAAGATTAGTTTATGTTCTATTACTTTATAGGCAGAGAACAAACCTTTAGAGGTATGTTAATTATTTAAAGATCCCTGAGATGAACATTTAAAAAAAACACTGTTTTGATCCTACCTTGAAGAGAAAAAGAAGAGAAGTATGAAAACATTAAAAAATTTCCATTGGCGTTCATAAAAAAGTAAAAAATAATGACTTAACTATGTTCCCCTGAGCCTTCTGATAGTAGTGCCTCTCTTACCTGAAAGCAACATTAATTAGACCTAAAACAGCTGCCAGAATATGTAGCCTTCAACATAAAGTATGCCTGAGGTTAAATTATCATGAGCCATATGCAAATTGATGCCTAAATTTACACAAATAATAAAGAGAGAAAGGGAGAAAATTCAGGTACCAAACAAATAGTTCCAAACACATTATATAATGCTTACTTATTTTGTTTGGATTTTTGAAAAACTATATTCTACATTTACAGATTTTAATAATGATTCTTTAATGCATTAGGCCTGGGCCTCACTGTATGCTGGGCATTGTTGCTGTTATACAGAGTCCATGTGCACTAACTCTCAGCATGTCTTCAGTGTAGGGAGATTGTGTGTACTGCACAGCTGGCGTGGCTGAGGCGCAGTAGGTGGCCTGTCAAAGGTCACCCAACCGGCAGGTAGTGGACCCAGATCTGAACCCTGGTAGTCTGGTTCGTGCTCTTAATCACTATGTCAGATTGCCTGGTGGCAGGTCAGTGTCATTCTCACCCTCTCCTGTACTCTCCCTGCATCACAGGAAATACCCTGTGCTCTAGGTTAGACCCAGCAGTGAAGGCAGTACAAGAGAGCTGGAAGTGGAGGAGGCAGAAGCTGTGTTTTGCTCCTCCAGCAGTGATAGCTTTATGGGCCTTGGCAGGTACAGAGTCTCCCACCGAGCACCTCCAGGTACTCTCTAAACCGTAGGTTTCAGTGCCACAGCCAAACAGGATCATCGGTTTCACGGCTTTCTGACTTTCTAATTCCTGGTAGAGAACTTTAGATCCAGCAGCCTCTTTCCCTGACCACTGATCCTTCGGTACATCCAATGCTTTTAGGAGTAAAAGTCCCTGAATTAAATGCCTTCCCGAATTAAAGGAATTAAATATCTCTTCTGACATAAACAGAACTCTGATTTATATCGTGTTGTGTACCTAAATGTTAGGAGGAAATAGAAGTTCAGAAATGGCGATCAGGGATGGGTTATTTTACTTAGTTTGAATAAAAGCTCAGATGACTTCACCACAAATGGAGAATGCAATACTTGTGAGCCACTGCATGCAGTGGGAAAAAGTTAAATTAGCACAGGTATTTGAATGGAATGACCTGCCTATGGCAGGCAAGGTTTAATATGGCCAACCAGCTGCTGGGTTAGGGCTTTATGGCGGGAGAGGTGATTACCAGAACTCAGGTAGGTTGGCTCTGACTTTATTGGAAAAAATGTGTCCAAATAATGACAAGCTCAGGGCCTTAAATTCTCATTTCAAGATATCAATGCAGAAGAAGAGAGCTGCTATTTAATATATTTTTTCCAAGGTTCTGAATTCAATATATTAGTTTGAGCAGCGAGAAAAAAACCTGTTTTGTTGGCTATAATACACTCAGCATCAGCTGATATTAAACAGTTACATTCTTTAACATTTGTGCCATAGCACTAAGGAAGGAATCTACCTCTCTGCTGTACCCTAGGAAGGCCCAGAGAACTTGCCCTTTACCAAACTGAGAATACATTAATCAGGAAAGCACCAGCATCCTTGTAAAGGTCCATAGCATGGGTATACTCAGAAAGCAGGCAATGGCATGACAACTGGAAATAACTGCTTCTGAACTGGCCTCCCTGGCAGTTGTCTCATCACCCCTCAATGGCCAGTTGTAACATTGAAAGAAGAGAAATCTGTGGGAAGCTCACCTGCCCAGGCATTTGTACTCATTAAAATGAGACCTACACAAATACAGGAATGCCTTGAGCTAAGATGTTAAGTTGAACGTGCCATCACTAAGTGATAGGAACTTTTTGGCTTCAATATGACCCTATGAGATGTGTGGTCCATTGGTGACCAATACACTGTGATGCTGTGCACAACTGTGCAACATTGGGTCTACAGTTAACATGACGCATGGTGCAATTCAGAATTTGCTGAGATAATAGATCTCACATTGAATGTTTTTGGCACAGAACAAAAACAAAATGACACAGTGGGAACTTTGGCAGGTATTGAATATGTCTGCTATTTTGAGTATGATGATGGTGTCATGGGTGTTTGCATATGTCCAAACTCATCAGACCGTGCACACTGAGTATGTATATCTCCTTATATGGCAATTGTGTATTTTGCTGTGTATAATGGGCACTTTTTGCTGAAATTTCTGAGGGAAAAATAAGGATGCACATTATACATGGGTGTAATGATTACATACTTTGGGTATAATAATGGGCATAATAATCCTGTGTATAATGTGCACAAAAGTGTGGGTACGCATTATACATAGCAAACTGCAGTGTATGTATAAACTAATAAAGCTTTTTAAAAACAGACAATTTCTTAAAGTGGGGGAAAAAGGAGGTCTTAGAGAATGACAGGTCTTGTTGTGAATTTAAATCAGGCATGGAGCCCACGTACTCCGCTATTCCAGAAGTACTGCTTTTGCAGAAGTAAACAGCAGAGCGCCTGGAACCTGGCATGCAGCTCTGTCTGAAGGATATCTTTCTCCATGTGAACGGTCACAGCCTACAAGACCTGGTTTGCTTTCTAGAGACAGTAGTATATCTTCATCCCTCTACCTCAGGGCTATGTCAAACTATGCTGACTCTTCTGCTCAGTTTCCTGATCTATCCTGCAGAGACCTGGATCTCATTCCTGTCACCGGTCTACTGAAATGATGGAATTGTATTAGTCAGACCTGGCGAGCAGAAAATAGTTACCACAGCCATTACCTTGATAAGACAAATGAATACCAGAGGGTAGAAGATAAGCCCCACAAAACTTCCAGCATCTGTTACCTTAACGAAGTTCCCAGGGAGCCATGGTGTAGGGTGTGAATAGTTATTCCCTGCAGAGGGAGAGCCAGATGCTGGATCTTGCATCTCTCAACAACTAAGATGCAGAGCACTTGATGGGCTTTTGGCTGCCATAAACAATATTTACTAGCTGGTTACTGATGTGTTTGCTAAATCACCCCCACAGTTCCTAAATCATCGTGGAACCCAGAGCAAGAGAATGCTTGCAGCAGATTCAGGCTGTGAACTGCTCTGCCACTTCAGCCTGAAGAATACAGGATCCAATTTTGCTTAAAAGATTGTGACAGGCTGGTAATGAATAGAAATTCAGACAACCCTAGGGTAAGAAAACTAGAGCCAACCCCAATGGCTTTAGAGCAAATTTATAGTCTCTTATGCAAGTGGAAAATTTCCACTTCACATAAATTTCTAACTTGCTAGTGTGCTTAGGCTGAAAAATATATATATATACACACATATGTGTGTATATGTCTGTATATGTGTACATAAGTAGCAAAAAAAAGCCAGAATTATTTTCTGGAAGGCAGGTCCCTTTAGTACAGGCTTCCCCTGTTAGATGAGTGCTCTAAGAATGCATCTGTATCAGTGTACCAGCTAGCATTGTTGTGAGAGGCTGCATCCAGCTTCAGTGAACTTGTTTTGAAGACTCTTTCAACTCATTTGCCCATGTCATGGTGGGTGGTTTACGAGCACACCTGCCCACACTGCGCAGAGTGTTCAGCAGATTTTGACCAAAAACATCTGTCCCCCATGCCCCATCCTTTTAAACAAATGGATTAGGTTTGTGACAGCACATATTTAAATTGACTTTACAACTGACCTACTGCCTAGAATGCGGGAGGGTTACAGCAACAAATGGAGAAAAACAGATGCTGAGTTTCTAACAGTGTAACATGTCTCTGTTTCAGGACCTTAGTGCCTTGTAGCATAGGCGAGAGCTATGTCCTCACATATCATCAACACATTATTAGGTCTCTTAGTCTTATCTAATATAAGTTTAGCTTTCCTTCTCCAAAAGTTTCATATGACACGTCCCCTAATTTAATCTGACGATTGCATCTTATCCAAAAAATACCTATGAAAATACCTATGTTATGGTAGGATGAGCAGCCAGAGGGGAAATAAAGGCGGGGCCCTCACCATTGCAGTCTTCTAGAGAACTCAATACTGGAAGCTAGAAGCGAAGGCACCTGTTGACCCAATCATCCTGAGCCTGGTTGGATAAGGTTGCCAGTCATTCTGAACACAAGATGGTGTAAGGGAAGAGCCCTTGAAAGTCTTTGTACATCATCTCCACTAGCTGGAAAAAGGAAAACTTCGAGACTATGTATTTATCCCAAGGCCTAGAAGGGAGAAAAATGGGAGGTCTATAGTGCCCAAAGAAAAAGCCCATAAAACAAATTTGGTTAACTGCCTGCCTTCCATCACTTAGGCAAAATGAACAAGAGTCTGGCGCAAGACAAGGTTTCAGGCTAACTGATCCCCTGCATACCTACATTTGGGTAGTCATGTCTCCAGGGGGAAGAAGCTGGCACCACCTTTATCTGTCAATCAATATGTAACTCCCTCACCCCATCCCATCAACTATGTAAGTCCTCAGACCAAAGGACTCACTCTCTTGGCCCTTTTGGCTCTTTTTGCCACACTGGGGGCCCCGGGCCACCTAGCCTCTAGCAACCCTTCCTTTTGCTTTCCCATTAGAACATAGCACTAATAAACTTTGCTTGCACACTAGTAGGCTTGCTGACCTGTAATTCTTTGCTGTAATTCTTTGCAAGTTTCTGGGAATTTCTCCGGTAACAACCTCAGTCTGATTACATAAGGATACCAACTGTTTATGACAACTCTTACAAGAAAAGAAACATGGAAATATGATATATTATGTGGCATTATTTGTTTTTGTTGGTCTGTAGAGTTTGGACATTCAGACTTACACATAGAACTCTATAAACTTCACTATCTTGTATATGACCTAGATACTGTTTCAAAATAAAGCGGTCTTCCTACAGGGAAGAATGTGCTTAACCTAGGGTTAAATTTCTGTTTAGTGTGCAACAATAACACACTAGATGACACAGGTGTGGGAAGAAAAACAAAAACCTATTATATCTTACATTACTCCAGTACAAATGACTATTTCATTTCAATAGGAAACAGTGTTCTTTTATTTTTATTTTTTATTGAATTTATTGGGCCAACACTGGTTTGCAAAACCATACAGGTTTCAAGTGTACTACTCAAAAAAATATTGTCTGCACACAGCATCATACTCCCATCACCACAAGCAAAGTCTCTTTCTGTTCCCATTTTAGAGCTCTTTTAAATCAATTCTCTTATAACTTGACTTATGGTCATGAAATTAATCACTAATCTAATAATATCAAATTGCTTCTTCTGGAACTACTGTATTCACACTCAGTCAGCCTTTACTAGTAACACTGTTCTTTTATATTACTGTTAACAGTTAGGTTTCTTTTCTATGCATATAAAAATGTCTTCTACAGATGGTCAAAGAAACCTCACCATGGTAGTTTTCCAGCTAAGGAGGTGATAATAGGAGAAGACTACAATTATATGTCAATAAAAGTAATTATTTTTGTTGAAAATGGACCAAAAATGTAGAAGACATTTTCCCCCAATGGCTTGGTATTCAATTTACATTTAGATAAATCCCACTAAGGAATGTTTGACTATAATTTATTCTAAACTGAGCTAAATCTACTTGACCTGAAGGGGTAGCCTTTTGTCTCTGTCGAACATAAAATCTGCAATATCCAATACTCGATATTTGGAATTGTTGGTATAAATGTGAACTTATAATACCTAAGAGAACATTTGCCTGTGGATCGCAGCTCTGGAAGGCGAATCTCTTACTTATTAAATCCTATCATGTACATGACCACAATTACAGTAGATTTAAAAAATTCTCCCACTAAAAGTTTCCCGGCTGTTTAAAATAAAACACCCCATTCTGCAAATCAACGACAGTCTGCTTTCTACAGCATTAGCTGAAACATCATTTCCTAGGTCCCTTGACCTGTTTTTATGAAAATAACCTCCCTCAAAAGGACTGTATTGCGCTGCACCTTGACAAGCTAAATTAAAGGTCTGCTCTTGCTGAATGAATCGGAACACATGTGTGCTTTATCGGGACAACCTGAAAACTCCTCTCTAGGTCTAACAAACAGCAACTGAACACCAATGCAGCCTTGAAACTGAGTGCTATACTATTCTACTTAATAAATGTACTTTGGCTCCTCTTTCCAAATACATAATTTTAAGAGGACATACTCTAAGTTCAAATTATTTTATTTTTGGAGTTTTATCCTTGTTTCTCACTTGCCTAGGAAACAATTCCAATTAGGCTGCTCAATAGAGCACTAAAAGCAAGGTTAAAGGATAGGTTTTAAAATTATCTGAACATGGTAGATGAGTACTTTCAATTTTAATAACATGGTCCACAGAGAACAGGGCAGATGACCTAGCATAACTACCTGTAATGTTTTACTCAAAGTTGTCAGGGAAATGAGAACTTTCTACTTTTTCTGTATTGGAAAGTGTATTGTCTTGACTTTTATGTATTTCTTCCTTTGCAAGGTCTTTAAAAGCTGTGAACTATGGTGAATAGCAGTAATCTAAAGCAGCAAACAGAAAGTTGGAGGAAAAAAATTGACTCCTCATCTTGGCTGTTCCTAAGCTATGTTGACTTAATGTTTGCACATTTTAGTTTGATAACCTATAAACTTAGGAAGAAAAAGAAGAATTTATGTTCGTTCTAGCTCTAAAACTTCATAATAATGCCAATAAAATTCATGATTACTGGTTGTTGGTGGAAAAATGTTGGAAAAAGAGATTACAAAAGAAACTAAATTTTTCATATTTTGGCTACACCACCAAAGTATTGTAAAGAAAGTCTCACTACTCATGGCACCAAACACTTCATTTAAAACATAACTTGCTCATACAAGAGGCTATCTTCCTGCAGTTGTGAGTAAATCTAGATATTTTTCTTTTATCTCTTAAGAAATATGTTTAGCCCTGGCTGTTATAGCTCAGTGGATTGAGCTCGGACTGTGAACCAAGGGGTCACGGTTCGATTCCCAGTTAGGGCACGTGCCTGGGTTACGGGCCAGGTCCCCAGTGGGCGCGATGTGAGAGGCAAGCACACATTGATGTTTCTCTCCCTTTCTTTCTCCTTCCCTTCTCCTTTCTCTAAAAATAAAAAATAAAATATTTTTAAAAAGAAATATGTTTACTTCTCCAACAAGTACTTCTTTAATTTGCTCACAGGAGATCTACAATTTTGCTCAAATATAGACACAAATATAATGCCAAAACCTGACAGTAGAAATATGAATAGGAATAGATCATCTATACATAGAGAGAGAGAACAGAGAGTTTATTTATTCCTGCATTTTTAATTTTTTTAATTAAATTGATCGGGGTGACGTCGGGTGATGAGGTAGTGTAGGTGCCAGGTGCGTGTTTCTGTGACACGTGATCTGCCCATTGCACTGTGTGCCACCACCCACAGTTGTATCACCCTCTATCACTATAGAGTTGGCAGATCTACAGGATTTTGAAGTAGAATTTCTAAAAGTATTAAATAAAATACATCAATCTACTAGAAGAGTCTTCTAGACACTTGTAACAAGTATGCTTCTAGATAAACCTCAGATTCAATAAGACATAACAAGGGATCATAAAGGACTTATTCTAGGAATGCAAGGGTGATTACACATCAGAAAATCTATCAACATAATCTATTACATCAACAAATTAAATATAGCAATTATACCTAAAGCTATCATAACATTTTATGTCAACTCTAAAATAAATAAATAAGCTATGTGATTATACTCATACATAAAAAACCTTGGCATTATTAATAAAAATACATACCAAAGAAATAGAAAAATAAGTAGTAAAGAAGACTACCCCAAACCAAACTCAAACTGTTGTAATCTACAAGGCTCGAATAACCCCTTCTTTTAACCAAACATCTGATAGCCACGCATGATAGTAAAGTTATTGTTGATCATGGTTCAGTTTGTCTTATGAATTATAATGAATGGAAATGACAAAAGTATTGTCCATTTGATAGGAATATTTAAGAGACAAATCCATCTTCTTATTATTGATAACATGATTTTATCCTGAGAAAATCAATACACTCTAGTAAATAGCTACTATAATATTGCAGAAATTGGTTAACTGGTGGCTCAGAGAGATGTTTAAGGCTGTGCATACTGTGGAACCTTCAAGGTTCTACTTCTGTAGGAAAACAAACAGAAGTTACTAAAACCTGAATAATCAAAAGAGGGGAAAAAAAACAAGCTCAGGATAGAGATAATTGGGGAAGCTTGGGAGAGCCTCCAGGGCTGCTAGTTCTGAAAGAAGCATAAGCTGCACTCTAGGTCGGAAATCATGTAAGGAAGCTTTTCCAGCCAAATTAAGTAGGGACAAAAGGAACTCCTCAAAGAGGCAGGATTCTAGCCAAAACTTTCCAGCCTGAAGTGGTCTTCTGATGGAAATGATGTAAGTGCCTCCCCAAGGACAAAATGAACTTTGCAAAGCTGTTGAGAACAGGGAATTCCCGAGAGAAGACCAGGAGACTGTGAGTCAGGGCAAAGGGTAGTGCAAGGCTACAAATTGGGCAGAGAGAACGCCTGTCCCAGTGTCATACACCCTGCTGACAAGAAGGGTTGGAAGCCGTGTTCCTGGAGAGCCCACATTTCCTTTAGTGTCAGTGCACCAAGAATAAAGGAATAGGAGGTAGAACAGAAAGAAAAATTTAGAAAGTTTAAATAGGTACTTTGCATTTAAAGACTTTAAATGAGATTTCCAAGAGAAATCCTAGGTACTACGGTGATCTCCCTTTAAGTGTCTACATTTTGGAAGGGGAAAGGGATGTCTGACATGACTTCTCTCAAATATTTGTTCTCTTGTTATGTTTCTCTAAATATCCCCTTTCACAGACAAAACTTAAGCTGTTTTTTTTTTTTTTCTGAATGCAAACAGCCATGTGGGTCGGGAACAACTTTTTAGGATGAGAATCAGGGTATTTTCGTTCAGAACCATGAAAACACATTTACCCAGACCCTACTATGGATCACTGTGTGCCGTGTTGGGGAGGACTCAGGTGGGGGAATTGGAAAAATTTCACAAGTGGCTGATGCTTTCTACTTCTGTTTATAAAAACCTTTGTCAAGACTGTAATAGCTATTTTTTCCTAAGTATGCAGCTGTTGCTTGAAAGGGGTTGGCATGTGCAGAAATCGGTACTTTGACTGCTACTGCTATCTCCGGGGGGCTTACAGTGTAGAATTTAAGTGTGTGGACTTCAAGGCTACACGAGTTCATTATCCTGATTCCTCAGCCTAGTAAGTATGTTTACTTGGGGTAAATTATTTTCAAGCCTCGGTTTCCTTATCAACAACACAGAGACTGTGGTCATTCTCAATTTCTAAAATCATGAGCATTAAGTTAGATAATGTACATGAAGTTACTGTTCACTAAAGTTTAGCTATAACTATCTCACTTGGCCTTGGGGAATTGTTCTTTTCTAAATGTGGTAGGAATGCAATGCAGAGCTATAATATTCTAATGCTTTTGGTAGGCCCTCAGGAGTTTTGAAAATGCAAGTCAACTGAGATTTCTGTGAAGAACTAGAAAAAGATGCATCACTCCTACTAGAAGGTGCTTTAGTCTGCAAGGGCCACAGTGCAAGCACATGAATGAAACTTTCCACAGCCCCAAAAAGAAAGTAAGAAACATGCTTCGGTAATATTTAGGAATGTTAACTTTTCAGTGGCAACAGAGGTAAGGGAGAGCCAATTTCTTGGCATTTCTGGGTGATTTGGTTTGTGGTTTCCTTAAATTACTGGGCTGGTGTGATTTGGGTTGTGCTGCTCTCATGATGTGATGTCTGG
The DNA here is from genome assembly GCA_004027735.1 of Carollia perspicillata. Lineage (NCBI taxonomy): Eukaryota > Metazoa > Chordata > Mammalia > Chiroptera > Phyllostomidae > Carollia > Carollia perspicillata. The sequence continues at coordinate 16,119 of PVKM010033024.1, forward strand.
TGCCTGCAGCTGAAAGAGAGGTAAACCCAGTTTGGCAAGGAA
>PVKM010033025.1:0-16148 GCA_004027735.1 Carollia perspicillata
AGCGAGTTCATTGTAGTTTCCATGTAGTTTCTGGTAGTTGGTTGTGAGCTCATGGAGCTTCCTGGTAACCATTGCTTTGAACTCAACATCTGATAGTTGAGTTGCTTCTATTTCGTTTAGCATTCTTTCTGAGGTTTCCTCCTTTTCCTTCATTTGGGGATTGTTTCTTTGTCTTCCCATTGTTTGTGAGATTCTTCTTATTAGCCTCGGCTTCTCAAATTGATCTGTTCTGGCTCCCTGGGTTTATGGTGTGAGCTTCTGTGGAGGTTCAGTGGTGCAGTCTCCTTCGGGTATCCTAGTGTTCACTGCTTCCACCTATTCTTCTTTGCGATCAGTTGGAGGGGTAAGACAAAGTGGTTTAAGACAGTAAGAGAGTATTCTATGTTATTTACAGTAGTAGCTGATAAAGAAGAGATAGAAAATCCTTTGGCTATGCGTAGTATTAACTGTGATATACCACCCAACTAGCCACTTTTTAGAAAGGATGGGGTGATGATAAGACTCTTGTTGGCGGGGGAAGGGTTGTGAGTTAGATCTAGAAAGCAGTGAAGTTGTGAGATGTCAGATTCTGAGGTAAGGTGAGAATAAAGGATAGTATATAGGTATAGAGAGTGAGAGAACAGAGTTAACCGCTACAGTAATAGAGTTCAGAAAACCGTGAAGTGGGCTAGGATCTGGGAGAGGTGTTGTGTAGTATGTACAATAGTATGGAACAACTATTATTTACAATAACATTAGGGCAACAATCATATGACAGAATCTATGGAATCTAGATACCAAGAATAAGGAGTGCTGGACCTTCAGTAGTGTGCTAATGTAACACAGGTGAAGTGAAGTACAGTAAATTAACAATACACTATGACTGAGAGAACAGGGGAAACCTGTCAATCGATACAATATACCCAGCCAAACAAAGAAGACTAAACAGAAGGAAGAGGAATACCAAAATATTATTCAAATAAAAGATTAAAGAATAAGGTAAAAATAATGATGCAAATATGCAGTATCTTGCAGGTTCCTTGTAATAGCAAAGTGAAATTTGTCTGTCTCAACTGTTAGGATGCTTCCTCTTTGGGACCAACACTGGTCTTTTCACAGTTAGGGTTTTCTTTGCCTCATTTGTGCATATTTCTTTTAAAGCAGACTAAGGAAGGTAGAAGAGATAAAATTGGAAAGAAAGGAAGAAAGAATAAAGCAAGAAAGAAGGAAAGAGAGGTAAAAAGCGTTAAGACATAAAAAGTAACAATTAAAATATAAAACATTTCTTTAGAAAAATCAAAAAACAAACACACACACTCACACTTACACACCTGGGAAAACAAAGTAAAAAGAAAAAACAAAAAAGAATAAAATTAAAAAAAAAAACACCTCTTGCTGGTTTCAAACTGGACTCACCAGTTTTTCTGTTCTTGCTGGCTACAGCAGTCTGAGGGGCGGGTTTATAGATGTGGTCTCTGGGTCCCTAGGTCTCCTGGTCTCCATCCATGGGCATACCCACTCTGAGTTTATGGGAGCCGTGTAGTATTCTCTGGCTGCCTGGCTTTATCTAGCCCTCTCACCATCTCTCCCTGCTCGGGCACCTGCTCTGGGTTTACCAGGTACAGGCTCCAAGTCACCCACAGCGCACTCTCTCTCTCTCTCTGTATCCCAGCATGGTCCCGGGTGCTCTACAAATCTCTCTCTCCCCCCAGGTTGCAGGCGCACCCAGCAGGGCCACCTCTGGCCACACCACTCTGGAGCATGCTCTTTCCAGGTCTCTGTGTGGGTGCTCACAGCCCCCTTGTGTTTACAGCTCACTCCTTGAAATTGCTCTCTAAAATTGCAAGCATCCAGGCTTCCCCCCACCCACCCCCCGTGCTGCTTGAACCCTGCCTAGCCAAGGAGGGAGCACCGACCTGGCTAACTACAGTTGGCCCAATGGGCCATGGACAGAGTTTGCAGCCTCCCTGCTCCCCGCGCTGATCTGTGGGCCTCTATTGTCCCAAAGTAGTCCCCTTACCATCTGGTTTTTCAAGGTCTGCTACAATTTTTGATCTCCTATTGTCATACATGGTGTGGTACTGTTGGCTGTCTGCTCTGTTCTCCATAGATCATCCTGGTTTCTCTCCCATGTGTAGGGGGAAGTGGAATCTGCTCCCTCTTACCAAGCCACCATCTTCTCCCCCACAGCCTCTGTCTTTTAAAGTAAGAAACAGTATGTCCACATTTAATATTTGTTGAGTTAAACAACATTTTTAGAACCATGTTACTTTTCTCTTTTTTAAAAAAAGAAAAACAATAGCACTTTCCCAGGTTATCCTACATCCTCACAGACACTACTCTCCAACATTTTCTTGAGCATCAAGTCATTTGTTTTATCTCCATTCCTTTCTACATGAAGGATAAAACTTTCATTTGCATATTTCTTATTACACACCATTTGCTTCTTTAATAGAGGTACCCCACCACTGATGAACCTCTATGTTCCAGTGATCACCTATGATGATCCTAAAAGTCTTTAAAGCAAGAGATTATTGGAATGAAGGAATGGAAATGGGTATAGATTGTATTTATTATTAGTTATGATTAGGCTGTAGACAGTTTTTTCAAAACTAAAGAACATAAATAATGGACTGAAAAATTCTCTTTAGAGAGATTAGCTCCATTCTATAAAGTATCTATATTGTTTATGGTCAATTAGAACTGCTATTAGTAAAATTTCAGTATATCTGAAAGATATTTTTAAGAACTGACAAAGTGTAGAATAATTAATGTGAATTTTTGTACTTCAAGTTGCAATAGGGTGTAAGAGTTCGACTTTTGGGGAAGGTGAACTGAGTTTGAACACTGAATTTTATACTTACCATCTACATGACCTTGGACAAAATCCTAAATCGCTCAAGACCTCATTTTTTTCCATCTACAAGATGGAAATATTTAATGACAATTGCATGAGATAATGTTTAATGATTTAAAATAATATAGTGGTTGAAAACATCCTAGCAGAATGCCTGCCACAGGAGACATATTTATTTATTTTATTTTTATTTTTTATTTTAATTCTTGTTCAAGTACAGTTTTCTGCCTTTTATTCCCATCCCAGCCCACCACCCCAGCCCTCCCCATCTCCCTCCCATTTTCATCCCCCTTTGTTTTTGTCCATGTGTCCTTTATACTTGTTTCTGTAAAGCCTTCCCCTTTTCCCCTGAAATTCCCTCCCCTCTCCCCTCTGGTCACTGTCAGCCTGTTCTCTATTTCAGTGTCTTTGGTTATATTTTGCTTGTTTGTTTGTTTTTTGATTAAGTTCCTATTAAAGGTGAGATCATATGGTATTTGTCTTTCACTGCCTGGCTTATTTGGCTTAGCATAATTCTTTCCAGTTCCATCCATGCTGTTGCAAAGTATAGGAGCTCCTTCTTTCTTTCTGCTGCATAGAATTCCACTTTGTAAATGTACCATAGTTTTTTGATCCATTCATTTACTGATGGGCACCTAGGTTGCTTCCAGCACTTGAACAGACACTTCTCCAAGGAGGACATACAGAGGATCCAGAGACACATGAAAAGATACTCAGTATTGCTATCTATTGGGAAGATGCAAATTAAAACTACAATGAGATACCACTTCACACCAGTAAGAATGGCCATAATAAACAAAGCAACAAACAACAAGAGTTGGAGAGGTTGTGAAGAAAAGGGAACCCTAGTGCACTGTTGGTGGGATTGCAGACTGGTACAACCACTATGGAAAACAGTATGGAATTTTCTCTGAAAACTAAAAATGGATGTGCTTTTTGACCCAGCAATTCCACTGCTATGATTATATCCCAAGAACCATGAAACATCACTCCAAAAGAACTATGCACCCCAATGTTCATAGCAGCACAATTTAAAATAGAAGACATATTTATTAATATGGCTATCACCATAGTTTCCTTTTCTTTTTTAAAAAAGATTTTATTTATTTACTTTTAGAGAGGTGAAGGAAGAGAGGAAGAGAAACATCAATGTGTGGTTGCCTCTCATATGCCCCCTACGGGGGACCTGGCCCACAACCCAGGCATACGTCCTGACTGGGAATAGAACTGGTGGCCCTTTGGTTTGCAGGCAAGCATTCAGTCCATTGAGCCACACCAGTCAGGTCCCTGATTTGTTTCTTAAATGTGCAGAATATGTATTTCACTTTTTAAGATAAAAAAGATTTTATTTTGAATGTGATAATTCCTAGCTTTGTTTTATTTATTCATTTTATTTTCACTGTCTTTTGAAAAGTATCTAAACTATTTGGATAATCCTGTTTTCAAAAACTTATTTTAATTATATTAAAATATAGAACATTTTATATATTAATATATTTTATATCATCATTGTAGGACCTTATCAGTCTTTCTTTTGCATGTATAATTTTATACAAGATCTACTGAAATTGGCCTCTTAATTTTTTAACACAACTCAAAATTTCATTTTTTTCATAATTTTAAGTTCATATTTTAAACCTTCCAATATTTTAATTCTATGGTTCTGAAACATTTAAAACTTATTTGAAACATTATTTTTATTCATCAAGATAATAAACACTTAATAAACATACTTAATAATCACTCAGGTATGATTCTCTCTTCAAGGAATTTCTAATCCAATAACAGTAATGATAACAACAAAATCTAAAATAACTCATACATTAATTTACACAATGTTTTCAGAGAATAACTCAATAGGTCAAGTGCAATATGTATTCTCTTATTAACATATAAAGAACACAGTCCAAGTTTCAATATCTTAAAGATGTACATAAACCTAGAATGCAGGTCTTTTGAATTCTAGGTTATTGCTCTATTATGTCATATTTTCAGCTCACACAACAATTTTTGGGATAAATTTCACTCTTCATTTATGTTTAGGGTCCATACAGGTTAAACAAACTGATCATGATCACATGTTTATTCACCGGCAGATGTACAGATTGGACTTCATTTGTTTACTTTCGTACTTGTGTTTGGCTAAAGCTAACTCTTTTTCAACAGACTATATATAATATTCTCCTAAATATATGTACCAGATTTCACTAGTCATTTCCCAACCTGAAATATTTCAACACCTTTCAGTTTTTCTTAGTAAAACACAGATGTTTAATTATTATAACAGTGAGTAAAATATCTCCCACTTTGTCCAGCACACTCTTTCTCCCTCTTTGTGTATGTGAATCTATTTGCATCTAAAGATGATATTTTAAAAATTAGCTTTTTGCTTTTTCTGCTTCTTGCTGAAACCCTATAATTAGCCATTTTTAGCATAATTTTGTATTAAGTTTTTCTTTCTTCTCAAACTCCAGTTTCACCATTTTCCTTTATTAGACACTAATGACACTCATCTCTTTAACTATCATGTCTTTAACCTCAGTTAATGGAAAGTATTCTTGGGAATTGAAGTTGTAATGTAAATTTTTCAAGATGATACTTCACACATCTGCAACTGAGTGTTTAGAGCTTAACAACTGACTCTGTGGTTTACCTCACTGAGGGCTTGTTGAGTCTATTTTCAAAGAGGTAAGCTCTCAAATTTCTGTTTTGAGGGCATTTGGTGGACAGTTGGTAGTCATACTTTTGTGTGCTGTGGGGTAGGGGGGATACATAGGATATGAGAAAGACTCTAGCTCTATATTCACATCATAAATATCCACTTCAGTGTAAAATCAGAATAACCCTGGCTATCAAAAATCAGTTTACTTTTGTGGAAAAATCTTTGGCTCTTTTAATGGCTAATAATCAAGGTCCACTAAGGTAGCTCAAACAAAGTTCATTTACCATAATGATACAGACAGAACAATAAACAGAATCTCATGAAAAATCAAAGATGTGATGTAACAGATATATCTCACAAATACCGAAGCTGGATCTTGGTCTCCACGTGGGGAATTCTAGAATACTACAGTAGCAAAGATTAATATTTAATGCTAGTATAGTTGCATTTATGTCTAGTCAAAAACCTAGTGATTCCTTTTCCCATCTCACTTTTAATTGAGAATTCTTCAGTTTATTTTATGGTTGTATGATGAAGAGAAGGAATTTGTTAGATTTATCTATCTTTCTACATCAATCTGTAGCTGCTGATCAGCTACAGATGAAAAGCTCAAAAGGCAACACCTCTCATGATTTAAAAAGCTGTGGCTTGGGTAGTCACACCATTTAAAGTGGCTTACTGTGCCACATTTCAGTTTCAATAAAGTTTCTGAGGGTCAATTTCTCCTGAAAGGGAGCTTTTATGGGAACAGGAACAGTGTCTAGCGCAGCTGGAACAGTAGTAATTCACAAACACGATATTTTCATGTCAGAGAAATAGCGCTACTATAGGAAGAGATCATTCAAATATCTGATAATTTTATGGGGAGACTGAAACCCAGAGTAGTAATGATTTATACCAGGTTTAAATTTCTTTAATGGTAGGTCTAGAATTCAAAAAGTAGTTTCAATGAACAGTTCTATTTATTTCTGTTCTATTTGCTTACTTCTGTAAACACCATTTCATTTGAAGAAGGATGTATCTTTTGTTATATAATAAAATGAGACACAATTATGTAAATTATTTGATCAGACCACAAAATTTGTGACTGAACTAAAATATTTACTGTAGGTAAGATTCTGTACCACTTTGTAAATCTTAATTTTATTTCATTCATCTTAAGATTTTCTTTTTTTAATTTTGAAAAAAAATCATCTTTTTTTATTTTTGCCACTTACTATGTGAATTTTAAGATTATTATTGTGGTCTAAATATGAGCAATTATAGGATATATACAGATAAAACTAAGTTTTGGTCATACCAAATAAAATATTAGCCCTTAAAAAATTGATAGTGGGCTGTGGTTGACTTTCTTCTCAAATACATAAACTCATTTTGTCTTTGGATTGTGTTTTGACAATAATTCACAGGAAAAGTAGATACAATGAAAAGAGAGCTAGAGGGAAATGGATTATTTACAGTTCAAGTTTCTATGGCACATCTACAATACACGATTAGTCTGAAATGCCAGAAGCTGTAAAGGAAAAACAAGATTATTTTGCCTTGAGAAGAAAGATGTTATTTGTTTGGGCTCTAACATATTGCTCCTAAAGATTTATATTAATAATTTTAGTGGTAGCAATATGAGGACAATAGGCTTGAGTGAAGACCTGATTGTTATTCTACATCGGAAGGCCTGTGTGTGTGTTTGCATATATACTCACATTCCACTTGGAAGAGTGATTCCATTACTTTCTCTGGATAGTGTCTTCTAAAGTTGTAAGTTCTATGTTAAAGACTAATTTTAAAATTCATTGGAAGTCTGAACACCTTATTTCAGTTTACTTAAAAGCACTGTGTATACAGGGTGACCACTTGAGCCTACCTCCTCCATAGTTCTCAATACTACATTCCAATAATATAACACGAGGGAAATTAAAGAGGTAGATCCTTTGCCCCCCATGTATGTACAACACTTGAGAACTTTGTGAGCACAGTTTAAAGTCTGGATCTCTTGATGAAAGCCGTCTTACATTGGCAAGATTTTTATTGTTAATCTTCAGTTTCTATAATGATATATAATTAATGATGAAGATTATGACTTTGTAATATTGAACTTCTTTATTATTAGTGTGAGTTAATTTAGATTTTTAAAAATAATTTAGATGACATTTAGTATGTTCAGATCAATGTGAATTAGGTTAATGATGATATTATTAGCAATAATCATAGCTGTGGTGATTATGAGCTTACAGATGAGTAATATATGTTAAGCATAGTACTGAAGATTTTACCTACCTCACTTTACTTAATAAAAACAAGTAGGAGAATATATATTTCAATATTATGAAGATAACTGGTGTGTACAGCTACAATTTGTAGGCCGCGGATTTTGGATTTTAACCTCGTCTAGGCAATTTCTTTTATTCATTCACTTACATAATTCACTATTAATTCAATAAATACTTAATGAGGTCCTTTCAAATGCCAGGCACTGATCCCGGCTCAGGAGATTCACAGTGAATAATTAAGTTAAATACCAGATTGCTCCATCCAGATCCCAAGGGAATTATGTTCTTGTTGAGGAAGACATAAGGAACAGCCAAAATCAATAAACAAGCTAACTTGATATGCTAATTAGTTTTATAAAAGGAAAAAAATCTCAGGGTAACTAGGGTGGAGTGAATACTTTAGGTAAAAAAAAAATCAGAGAAGGCCTCCCTGAAGGATATAACATTTGAACTGAAACCACCAATGTCGGAAAGAGCCTACTACCCAAAGTCCACAGGGCAACAGGAGGTGTGGCTGCTCTAAGGGTGGAATGAGTTTGGCACATTTGAAAAAGATCAGGTCAGTATGGCTTCAGTACATGAGCTAAGGAGAGGATGTAATGAGATGAGTCTGGGTGGGACCAGGCTGGGACCAGGTCCTGTAAAACTTCATTTCCTATGGTAATGAGGAATTAGACTGTATTCTAAGCACACTGAGGCGCTTTGAAGTGCTTTAAACTTGGGAAAGTGATAGTACATTTTAAATGATGGCTCTAGAATTCTGATGTACACATTATATCATCCAACCTAACTCAGATAGTTACTCAAAATGATGGACCAGGAGGGTGGAAGATTAAATTAACATTCTGGAAAACAGTGTTTTTTTCAACTGGGAAACCATGATAACTGTGGTTATTGTTTGGGGCAGGATTTTGGCTTTGGAATTTAAAATAACATGAATATTCTTTATCTGGGGCAATTTCCTGTCTATCTAGATAGTCCCACTGAAGAGAAACCTCCATTCCCCAGAGCAGAGAATAGCTTGTTCAGCTGAAACTTTTTGAGATAAATGTTTCATATTCACTGGTTAAAATAAATGGCTCTTCAGAGAGGGAAAGCAATATTCATTTTCAGTTGAAATCTAACAGTTCCTTCCTTTTTAGTTAAATCTATCCCCACTTAAAATGTAAAATATTACCAAAGAAATGCTTACTTAGCTCATCCAGGAGTAGTTTAATCTCTTTGAATAAATGACCCAGATTAAAAGAATCTTTGGTATAATTAGAGGATAATGAAGGATTATCTTTTACAGATTAATTGGGAAATTGTTGAAATAACAATCCTTTCTACTGAAAACAGGAATATTGAAGATATTTATCTATGAATGATAAGAAAATGCCATTTGATAAACTGTTTTTAATCTACTCGTTTTGGTGCAATAAACTTCTGGTATTCTCATTTGGTCAAATTTGTAGTTCTGAACCTTAAACTAAGTTTTAATCTTATTAAATTACTATTATTTTATTTTAAATGTTTTTTCCTTTTATGTATATATGCAACAAGTATAAAGTGCACATTTTTAAATAAAATATATGGTTGAAAAACCACCAGTAATTTAGTCGTTGTATGGAATAGTCTTTGCTTTTGATCTTTTAAGCCTACTGCAGTATTTCTCTTGAGTTGTGTTTTATTAGCCTGTCTCAAATCCTAGATCACTAGTGTGAGTGGAATGGCAAGGAAATGAGAAGAAGAGGAAGGTAATCAGGCTAAAATAACTCATTAAAAGTGAATTTGCCAGTGTTTTCCAAAGCCTGAGTGATATGGCTGAGACCTTGAAACACTTTATCATGACAAGAAATGTGTTTTCTTTCTAAAATGAAACTCAAAGATGTTAGGTAGGTCTTGAAATCTGTAAATATGAGTCCTCCTAAGTCCTGAAAACTGATAAATTATTGGCATCCTCTAAAACTCAAACATTTCAAGAAGTGTTTGAAATGTCTCAAGGAAAATAATGTGGCTGGCTGTTTCCGATTTTGCTTTCCAGTGTGTACATAGCTATACAACATTTTCTTTGTAGTCAGAGTGATTCCCTCTTTACGCTTGTGCTTTCACGCTCTCAGAGCCTACTCATGAGACTCTAACACTGCCAGAAGGAGAGGATTCATAGATTATTGCCGTGTTTTGAACTGAATTACACAGATTACACAGAAAGACAAATGGTTTAGTTGGCAAGATGGATCTGTGGCCACTGCTTTCTTCATCCTTTAAATAATCTGGTCTTTTTGGTACTCTCTTGCACACACACATTTTAGATCCCAGACATGTACCATTTTGGGTAACCCCAAGAATTGCTCATCCTAAGTAAATACCCATATGCCTTTGACCTTAGCAAGCAGTTGGAGTTTTAATTTGCCTTTATACACTGTTGCATCTCGGCTTACTCTAATGGTTGTAAAATAACTTTTATACTTCTCCTCCCTAAGAATGTAATGATTAAAAGTGATACCACATGTTACCAGTTGAGGAGGTCTAGAAATTTTAAATGACTTTGAGACAGGCCGCGCCTCTTTTAAGGAATGACAATGTCCTTCAGTTATTTTTTAAAAGCTTCTAGTAGATATATTTAAAGTTTGTCTTCAGGTACTCCCCAAATTGCTCCGCTCTGTGCGGATGGATACCTGCTCACGAAGAGCATCTGAAAAGCAAAGAAACCTACTCTGCGCCTGCGTGAAGAACCCAGCCCTATATAAGGAGATCCACGGCAGTTCCGGAGCCACGTTCTTCGTTGGTGTGTGCTCACTTGATGCTTGAATCTCCCTCCCTCTCATTTCCTTTCACTTCGTTTTTGGTAAACCCCTTCTTTTGAATCTGTTTTGCTTCTTCTCGCAATTTCTATCTTAAAGGGGTGAGTGGGCAAGAATCCCTTTGCTAGTAACGGTTTCATCTAGAAATTCAAAGAATGGAGCTCTGACGGTTGGAATTTCAGGTACAGTGGAATATCACACTCAGGTAAGAGAAACACTTTTTCCATGACCTTTCATAATTTTGCTATGAGATGGCATTTACTCAATTTGCTTTTATCTCGGCCTTTCTAATAGTCATGATATAGCTGTGCTGATGGACGTTTTAAAATGAATGTCTACAGTCGTATCAAGAAAGTTGAAGGACGGTGAGGGAATAAGAGATTATGATAGACTTTAAATCGTTTTTAAAGGTGTTATAGTCTCTTCTGCCTTAAAATAAAGAGTTCTACTAGAAAAGTCTTAATTTCTCCTTTAAGTTCAGGTGGAATGCTGTATCTGAGAAAATGTGTGTATGGGTGCACAAGTACACAGGCTAAAATGTGCAGTGGAAAGAAACCAAAATGGACTAGCTGCTTTTATAAGCAAATTCTTTTATAGCTATGGTTCTCATATGCTCTTATAATGTATTATGTTGAGATCATATGCAGGCTGTGATTGATAAATATTACTTGATAATGCTTGGATGGAATGTTCAGACTGCTTTATGGTAATGAAGCTAGAGACCTCATCCTTACTCACATGCTCAATAAGAGGCCAGGCCCTGTGGGCTGCATCTGCAGATGTGGGCGATGATAGAGCTGTGTGCCCCCATGATAAAAGAACTTTGAACATTAAGGAAGACCATTAATACAGCGTATGTAGAAGTCAACAAAACAGATATTGTGCTCAATCCATAACTACTTACAGAATAGGTTTTAGTTCTACATGCCAATGCTTTATTTATGAGCAGGAAATCAGAAGCAGGTGAATGTAGGAAACAGTTGTGGAGCTTTCAAAAAAAAAGAGAGAGAAACTTACAGTACTCCACTATAATATCCTACATAAATAGGAAATTCTGCTTTCCAAAGAGTTTTTGGTATTTTGTTTCAAAAGCTTTTATGTATAAGAATAATTTATATTTATTTGTCATTTAGGTGTTTTTTTTCATGTAAAATTTTGACAGAAGCTTTGTTTTGCAATTGGGGAAACTAAGAAACAGAGAATAACTCTACCAAGGTCACATGGCTAATAATTTTTTAACTGTATTAAAAAACTGACTGTAGAATCCTGTGTCTAACTACTAGGATGTGACCGTCTTGGAATAAATGGAATGGTTCTTGCTCAGTACTTCCTGATCAACCATTCAAAGTTTAAAAAGGAAATAAAAAGCACCTCAGATGAAAAAAAATTAACCACAGTTAGATTCTAAAGTAAAAGTCTAAGGAAGAACTGGTTAGAATATAGACCATTTCTGGTCTAATTAAATAACAGAATTATGTAAGAAAAGCTGGGTTTTCCTTAAATACATACTTAAAAGCAGTTGCTTATTTATAATCAGTTTAATTATCATCAAGATGGGAACTTAACTGTTAGGTTATTATGTATAATTTAGTGGTTTGAATTTTTAGTTGCTGTAGTAGCTTTGTAAAATAATCTGCCAAAGTGCAAATTGCTTTGTTTTTTGTTTTTGTTTTTGTTTTGAGGAGGAGCAGGCAATTTGGGGCTAAAGGAGACTCCTTAATATACAATGATCAGCTCTATGGTTGGTGAGGAAATAATGAAACCTCTAAGAAAATTGCCTTATTAGTTTTATTTGAATGTAAAGTGTACTAATCTAAATTTCTTGGTTACTAGGATTTTTTGCATTTGTTTATGTGTGTGCATGTATCCCCTTTTGCACACAGTTGTGCATTTTCACTTACTTTTGGTCTGCTGTCTTCTAGGTATATTTGAACTTTGTCTAGGTAAACTTTGATGCTTGTCTCTGGATGGAAGTTACAGAGAGATGAAACTTTAAGAGCAGCAATATTGTGTGGTGAGCTTGGATTTAGATACTATCTTTTGATTGGATAATGAGGTCAGGCACCCACCAGTAGAGTCTTGATATAGGGGTTACAAGACTGTCACTCCAGAGGCAGAGTGTGAAGAAATCATTTGCTTTTTCTGTGAGTTTCATCTTCTTCATCTATCAGTTGGGGATTGAGAAGATTGATGTGAATGAGGTAATTTGTAAAGTCTCATTCCACTACATGATTCTATTATTTTTTATGTGGTTCTGCTTTCTAACGTTGTTTTCCTTTTTCAAAAGTAAGAATTGAGACTATCTGCATCTATACAGCTTACCTATGAGACTAACAACTAAGGCTGTTTTCTTCATCAATGTGACGTTATTATTTGTTTCAGGAAATACTTGCTCAGAGAAGATAAAATAGTAAACCAGTAAATGTCTTGTTTGCTTGAAGAACTTGCTAAAAATCAATTTATACAAATAATAGACAGTCCTCTTCTGAGAACAGTAACTGTTCATCTGGGCAAATAGCCTCCTTCTCAGAAAATAGATAGCTCTAATAGGGAAAATGCTTGCTTATCGAGAAGCTGTTTGCTTCTTAAGATTCTTTTCAAGATTCTCACTTCAGTGAGTCAATCAGTCCTAAACTATTATAACATTACTTTTGTCAAATTTCATTAAGTTTACCCATTGAAAGGCCCACTTAAATTGCTCAAGGCTAGTCCTCAAACCCGTAAATATCTGGCCCTTATTGCGATCCCTTTGCAGATCTACCAAGACTCAGTCTGAGTAGTGCTGCCATTTACTACACTAGATCATAAGCCCAATTTTATTTCTTTATTTGATTATAAAATTATTCTGGTTGTTTTATGGTGAGTTGATGGTCAAAATTATTTGTTTCTATTTTATAGATAAAATATCTGAGGATTAGCTCAAAGGAGCACAGATGATTAATACAGTGCTTAAAAGAAACCTCTGGCCTCCTGATTATTATTCTATTGCTTTCTGAATATTTACTAGTGTTATGAACAGAATTCCTTTCTGGTTATTGGTAGCTTCATTAGGAAAAGTATGGCTGAGATGCAATGTTTGAGATAATTTTTTTTATAATTTTATAATTTTTATTTAAAAAATTAAATTATATTTTATTGTTTATGCTACTAGAGTTCCAATTTTTCCCCCTCTGCCCTCCTACACCGAGACCCACTCCCACTTCCTCAGGCACTCTCCACACCATTGTTCATGTCCATGGGTCATGCCTATGTATTCTTTGGCTACTATATTACCTATGCTGCACTTTACATCCCCATGAGTATTCTGTAACACCAATTCCTATTTATTAATCCCTTCACCTCCTTTGCCCCTAACCCCCCTCCTGTTGGGAGCCTCTCTGTCTGGTTTCAGGAGTTGTAACTGCCCCCTATGGCTAATGTTGAGTGAGTGACCACCAGACTGTGAGCCACTGAGGAAACAAAGCTTATCTCCCTGGCAAGAGTACTGCTTCTGCCATCTCTAGCCCCCAGCACTTGGTTGGTTAGTCAATGATAGGTAAGACCTCTCAGAGGAGAGGCAACCCAAGGCAGACACAATCACTTGGGTGGCCATCAAGGTAGGACTCAGGGGGCCTGCAGCAAAATGGGGGCAAAAGACCCCCAACCCCCTGGCTATTTTGACATAGCCTGAGTCCTCTTTTCATCTTGGAGAAGCGCTTCCTGGCTCTAATGCACTTAAGCCTGAATCTATGATGGGAAGGGTGTACAGCCCTCTGCTGGCTAGAGCAGTTCCGGGGTGATCGGGCATAAGAAAGAATTCATAAAGTCCTGTGAAGCCTGCTTTGCTAAGAGTGCTCTCATTCATATGATAAGGGCCCGGGCAGGAAATGAGTATGTCTCCTAAAGTTTTTTTACAACCTCCTTACCTGACAGACACTGACTAAGACTAAGACTCAGATTTCTTTGAAATGTTATCTATTGTTTGATCCTTGCTGACTGACATTGATTGATGAGCTTTACCTGTATCCCTGTGTGTTACCAACCTAATGAGTACCGTTTAAGGTAAGGACTTGTGGTCTTTCTCCTTTGAGAGTTTGATGACCTCTCCTCCCCAAGCAGATCATGTCTTGGTAGCATCATTTTTATCTGTGGCAGCCAGGGGGACTCTGCGGGTGGAACCCCCCCACGTCTGGCACCTGGGACAGACAACTGAGAATTCATGGGACCTGCTTCGACCAGAGCCTACGAGCCATCATCACAGAGGGCATGCCTAAGAGGACAGAAATTAGCACTTCATCCCCAGAGGGACCAGGGGGCACCTCTCAGTAAGGCCCCCAGATGTGTTACAGATAAGAGGAAAGGTTACTGTTAGCATTATATTCATCCATTGGGGATGAGGGGCTCTGCGGGTGGAGCCCCTCTATACCCTCCCATCTGGCATCTATCAAAACATTCTCTGTACCTATGATTTTGTCTCTGTTCTGCTTGTTCACTTATATTTTTAGATTCAATTATGGGTAAGTATGTATGTATTGCCATTTTATTGTTCATATTTTTCATCTTTTTCTTCCTAAAGGTTCTTTAACATTTCATATAATACTGGTTTGGTGGTGATGAAATCCTTTAGCTCTTTGTTGTCTGGGAAGCTCTTTATCTACCCTTTGATTCTGAATGATAGCTTTGTTGGGTAGAATAATCTTGGTTGTGGGTCCCTGCTTTTCATCACTTTGAATATCTCTTGCCAATCCCTCCTAGCCTGCAAAATTTCTCTTGAGAAATCAGCTGATGGTTTTATGGAAACTCCACTGTAGATAACTAACTTCTTTTCTCTTACTGTTATTAAAATCCTATCTTTGTCTTTAACATTTAGAATTATCATTATTATGTGTCTTTGTGTGGGCCTCTTTGAGTCCATCTTTTCTGGGACTTTGTACTTCCTGGACTTGCATGTCTATGTCCCTCATCAAGTTAGGGGATTTTTCTGTCATTATTTTTTCAAAAAGGTTTTCTATTTCTTGCTCTTTCTCTTCTTTTCCAGCACCCCCATGATGCAAATGTTGGTATGCTTGAAGTTGTGCCAGAGCCTACTTACACTATCCTCATTTCAGGGGTTTATTTTTTCTTTTTGTTGTTCCGATTGGCTATTTTTTGCTTCCTTATATTCCAAATTACTGATTTGATTCTTGGCTTCATCCACTCCGCTGTTGATTCCCTATAAATTGTTCTTCATTTCAGTTAGTGTTTCCTTTATTTTTGACTGGTTCTTTTTTATGATTTCCATGTCCTTTTTTGTGCTTTTGAAGTTCTCTCTGAATTCATCTGCTCCTCCCATAAGTTCGTTCATTGAGCATCCTATGACCAGTGCTTTGAACTCTGCATCTAGTATGTAGCTTGTCTCCATTTTGTTTAGTTCTCTTTTTGGAGTTCTGTTCTGTTTTTTTATTTGGGCCATGTTTCTTTGTCTCCTCATTTTGACAGCCTCCCTGGGGGTGTGGGACCAGCCCATTCTGTGTCTCCACCTCTCCTACTAGTCTTGATGTTGTCTCTCCTTTAGATCCATAGTTGTAGGACTTTCATTCAGCTCAATTTCTGGCAGGTCTGAATAATGGTTGTTTTGT
>PVKM010033026.1:0-16157 GCA_004027735.1 Carollia perspicillata
ACAATCCTGTGGTTGGCTGGACTGCCCCTGCTATGCCTGTGCTTTCTTTAGCAATTGGTCGGAGAGGCTCGTGATCAGAAGGCTGAGGTAACTGTCCAGCTGGCTATCTGCCAGGTCAGTTCTGTTCACCCTGCTCTTCTTATCTTCTTGGAATATAAGCCCAGCATTGTTAGCGGTTATGGCTTTTTAATCTTTTTTTTTTTTCTTAACACTTACTCCTACTGCTTGTTACATGCAGCTTTCTGTGTCTTAATATTAACTCTTTCTTTGTTCTCTACAGTTCAAATGGAAGATTTTTTTTGTCCCTTTTTTTAAAAGGGACCACTTTGTGGGAAAGAAAATTATTAAAAACTAGAGATGTTCAGGGTTATTAAAATGTATGTATGGGGGCACCCCCCAAAAAATAGACTTATCTTCTGGAAGGCAGGCCCCTCGTAGTACAGGATTACCCCTCTTGGTGAGTGTTCTAGGAACCCATCTGTATGAGTGTACCAGCTGGTGTTGCAGTGAGAGGCTGCGTTGGACTTCAGTGATTGTTTTTTTGAAAATTCTTTAAGTTCATTGGTCTATTTTATAATGAGTGATTTATGAGCACACCTACCCACACCACACTGAGTGTTCTGCAGTTTTTGACCAAAACTGACGTGAACCCGCATACTCCACCCTCCCTGTTCACCCAGTCCCACCTCAAGTGACATTTTTTGTTTCCACTAATGAAAAAGCCCTCAAAGGGAAACAGTTTGCCAATGTGGATGGAAGAGTTGGAACAAAAACCTGCAGAAACACTAAAAGGCATCAAAACTGATTAATTCAAAAACTGTTTTGAGTAGTGGAAAATAATCTCAATAGGTGTATTGCATCAAATAGAGAGTGCTTTGAGGGTAATTGAAGTTTAAACATGTAAGAAAAAATACACAATTTTTAATAAATAAATTATGTTTGGGGCTGCCTCCTCATATATATCTTCAAATAGCAATTCAGCATATAAATGTGTATATGCATTGTGAAATTAATAACCTTGCACTATATTTTTAATAAAATAATTTTATAACATATTTATTATCTTTTGGTTTATAGTTGAGATTTGAGTTAGATATTAATAGAACTATAATATATAGAAATGTAATATTATATTTTAAATAGAAATACATTTGTTTCTGTTCATGAAATCATATATTTTTGCTTAATTGTTATTTCTTAACCTAATAGCTCTTTGGATTTAGGTTTTCTTTTCATCAAATTTTTTGAACTAAAGAAAACAAAAGATTGGTATAGTTGTGAAACTGATCCTGTTATAACAATAATTACTCCATGAAGTCCTTTACTAATCAAGAAATAAGTCTAATTAAGCAGAGTTACAGAGACCTTTTCCTTTACACTTTGCATAAATAAGTATTTTCCTACAGGAATAAATGTAAAGAATGGAAATATTGTACATTTTGGGAGTACATAATTCTACAACAATTAGTGTCTACTTTTGCTTTACTCTGTTTTATTACTTCTCACCAATATTATCTATATATCTCAATATATTTCCTCTTGAATTAACTATATAGATGTCTGAATATTTTGATCATGTTTTAACACTTTTAGGACCTATTACAAAGTTTGTTTTGGAAAAGCTCATTTTCAGCTCTAGCACCATCACTTAGGAGTATCTGGATATTATGTTGTTCAGATTAGAAAAAAATCGAGTAAAATTACAGCAACAAAAGAAGCTAAGTGACACAGTAGGTGCGAGCATCACAGAAGCTTTGGTGAAAGCAGAGAGTGTGCTGCTTCCCTGTTGCTGGCACAATGGTGGTTTCTTACGAGGCTTGCACCAAACATACTTACTAAGCTGCACAAACATAAAACAATGGCATGACTTGACACCTCTCTAGCCCATACCCAGCTTTAAACTTCTTTGCATTTTTTGGCTTTAAGTGGGGATTTATTATATTTCTCAATTTACTTCGAACCTGCCATATCTCCAGTTTCCATGAATACAAGTAGGCTGTATTTTCTGCTTGAAGCAGTTTATTTTTTAAAAAAATATCTCTTTTTATGTTCTTTCCTTCTCTGTCAACATTTTACTTCTGAACACGCTCTAAATTGGAATCACAGACACCCAAAATTAAAAAGGCAGCCCATACCATTCCCTGCATGTATAATAAACACCTAGTACAATCCAGCAAGCCCCAACCCTGTGATGCATCAATAAATGTCCTCTGCATGTCATTGATTCTGAATTGGAATCTCAGGAGAAAGTCGATTTCATTTTATGCTTTTCTAATCGTTGGAGTGAGTGCTTTACACCAGGACAAATTATCTTCCCATACCTTTCATTCACTATGTTGGATATACTTTAAGAAGCAAATAAACCAATCATTGCACTGGTTAGTAGGATGTATTTCCCTTTTAACATATGCAAAACCTACTTAGGCTCTAAAAATAATGAATACCATGTCCAGTTATCTCTTACTCTTTGAAAAGAAAATGTATGTTTTTTCTTTGGTAATTACTAATGCTATTCAAAATGTATCAAAATGTACTGAAAATAAGTACATTATGAATACATAATAAATACATAAATACATAATAGAATACATTAAATAAATACATTAAGTAAATATAAAAAACTATATAACAAGATATTTTGTAATTATTAAGCCAAGAGGCAGGTATGCCAGAGTGTGAGATGCCCTAAGTAATATAAAGACCTGCTTGTGTCACTCATGAGCTGTGTGAACTTGGAGCATTTTTTTATTTTTTATTTTTTTAACTATTCTGAGCTTCAGATTTCTCTTTGTGCACTGGAGAGGATGGAAACTGACTTGGGGTAAATTAATTAAACAAATTCTGGAAAAGTGCCAAACACATTGGATGGCACATAGTGAGTATTAAAAATATATATAATCTTTTCTTTAAAACGCTGTCGCTAGAATTTTAAAATTATGCAATTCAAATATATTCCTATGAGCCCCGTATTTCTGATGCAATGTAATGTATGCATGATGAACTGGCCCATGATTTTGGAATGCTAACTTTGTGCCCGGCTGAAGAGAATTCACTGTCAGTTTTACTGCATGACTGCATAGGAAAAAATAAATCTCACACCTTATTTTCATGGAAACCAATTTATATTAGGTATTCCTTGCTTGCATGGTTATGAATAATTTTATGTTTTGAGAATTTTATAATTGGAAAATATCTACATAATTTCATATTGATTTTCCTTAGATATCACAACAAAATGTTGCTTATACCCTTTTACCTATTCTATATTTTCTGCTCATTTATTATTTTTTTTCATATTTATGCTATTACAGTTGTTCCTGCTTTTCCTTCCATTCCTCACCTCCTCCCAGACCCACCCTCTCCCCTCTCCAAGCCAAGCCCCATATTATTGTCCATGTGGATGGGTTGTGCATAAATGTTCTTTGGTCAATTCCTTTACCACCTTTTATCTCATACCCCCTTCCCCTTTCTGGCAGCTGTCAGTCTGTTTTATGCATCTAAGCTTCTGTTACTATTTTTTTTTTACTTTATTATGTTCATTAAATTCCACATATAATTGAGATTATGTGGTATTTTTCTTTAACTGACGGGCTTAATTCACTTAGCATAATTTTTTCCAGCTCCTTCAGTGTTATTACAAAATATGAGTTTATTCTTTTTTTATTGCTGTGTAGTATTCCATTGCATAAATGTACCACAGCTTTTTATATCCAGTCGCCTACTGCTGAGCACTTAGGCTACTTCCAAATCTTGGCTATTTTAAATAGTGCTGCTATAAACATAGCGGGATATGTGTGTGTGTGTGTGTGTGTGTGTGTGTAATTTGTATTGGTGTTTTGAGATCCTTGGTGTATATTCCCAGAAGTGAAATTGCTATGTCAAAGGGGAGTTCCATTTTTAATTTTTAAAGGATACACCATATAGTTTTATACAGTGGCTATACCAGTCTGCATTCCCACCAACAGTGTTCTAGGGTTCCCTTTTCTCCACATCCTCACCAACACTTGTTTGTTGATTTATCAATGGTAGCTATTCTGACAAGTATAAAGTGACATTTCAATGAGGTTTTAATTTGCATTTCTCTGATGATTAGTGACATTGAGCATTTTTTCATATGTCTATGGGCCCTATGTAACTTCTCTTTGGGGAAGTGTCTATGCAGGTCTTTTGCCCATTTCTCTATTGGGTTGTTTGTCTTCCTGGCATTGAGTAGTATTAGTTCTTTTAATATTTTGGAAATTAAACCTTTGTCAGGTATATTATGGTGAAAATTTTCTGTTATACAGTGGGCTCCCTGTTTGTCTTGCTAAAGGTTTCTTTAGCTGTACAGAGCTTTTTAACTTGATGCAGTCCTATTTGTTTATTTTCTGCTTTGCTTCCAGTGCCTTAGCAGATATGGGCAAAAAGATTTCTACTTTGAATATCTGAGATTTCACTACCTTTGTTTTCTTCTAGGATTTTTTAATGATTTTATGACTCACATTTAAGTCTTTCATCAAGTTTGAGCTTATTTTTGTGTTTTATATAATTTTTAAAGCTGTAGGCTACAAACAAGGTCATGATGTGGAATTTGTAATTGTTTGGCATACGTTGATCTGTTGCTTTAATAATAAATTCTTCACTAAGTGCTAAACAGGATAACATGATAATGAGAAACTGGGCTAGTCATTTTTGTATTTCAATGCCATAGTAAACTATATTTCTGAAAATGTATATTTTAAAGTTTAAATATCTTCTAAATTTCTATCTTATTTTCAAAACCCATTGTTAAATGTTTTAGGTAAGATGGTATGAGTATCTTTATGAATAATAGACTGTATTCTCTAAATTAATAGCCTAATCTCAATAACTATTACCTATCTGATGAGTGTCATATTTTGGATGAGTTAAACATCTTCTATAAAAGTAACTTTGTTAAGCTAACATTTATTGAGCACCAACTATATGCAGCCCATGTCACTAGAATTTGCAAAAGAAGAAAGGAAGGAGGTTTGCATTGCAAAGACTGTGGAATCTTTATTTAGATATCATACATTCCAAAGACAAATAGGACTACATGTTTTACTTTTTAAAGTATATTATGTGCCCTGGCTGGTGTACCTCAGTGGATTGAGCACGGGCTGTGAACCAAAGTGTGGCAGTTCAATTCCCAGTCAGAGCACATGCCTGGGTTGCAGGCCAGGTCCCCAGTAGGGAGCCATGTGAGAGGCAACCACACATTGATGTTTCTATCTCTCTCTTTCTCCTTCCTTTCCCCTCTGTCTGAAAAATAAAAATAAATAAAATATTTTTAAAAATGAAGTATATTATGCTTAATAACTTACAATATTTTTGTTTCCTGAAGAAGTATGCTGTTTAAGAACCTTGTAGGTTCAATTAATACTTAAAGATTTCTAAAGAAGTTTTGAGAAGGAAAAAAATGTTTCATATGGCCACAAAAATTCAATACATGTTGTATTATGTATCTCTATTGTTACACTAAGGTACAGAGAGCTTAAATAAGTAGATTGTTTAACCACAATTTACTGGAATCTCTGTAGACGAAGCCTATAATCTACACTATTACCTCTTGCCCTAATTTAACTGCAAACCTGTAAATGGTGAAAATAAACATTTCCAACTACAGATTAATAGCTATTAGATATGTAAATAGAGTGTTAACAATAGTGCTCATATAAGGCAACTTAATTGCACAGGTAATTAACACTCCTGTGTTTTTTTATTATCATTTTGTTCCAATTGAAATTCTTATTAGCAACCTACACTGAAGAAGGAACAAATAGTGTTTCATACAATAGTTCACACAAGGTAGCCTTCAAGTGTGTGACATTAATTAAATTAAAATTTCAAATTACAAATAGACTTCTAACTAATGATGGATGACCATCTTCACAAAACAACATTCACTTTTCTCAAGAGTCACAAGTCTTGCTTTTAATATGTTACATTCAATAAGAAATAAATCCATTACCAAACCTTTTATGTCTATCTTGCCAAAGGGAAAGAATATTAACATTTTGAGGCTTTTCTGCAGTCTAAGGGACTTTTCTTCTCTCTGTAAACACAATGCCAGATGATTATGAATTTCTATCAGCGTAACTAGGGATTTCCCACTTCCTAAGCAGCTAGGTTATCATGCAGTTTTTAGAGGCAGTGCAATATTCTAGACGTTTAGAAATCAGCACTCTAAAGACAGTGGTTGGTGTGCAGAGAGTGATCAATAAACAGTATCAGTATATTACTAGAAACTTAGCAGTCCTTGGAAAGTAACCAGGATCCTCACCACAAGTGTACTCTATGAACTGCAGCTGAACTGGGACTAGGCATGTATGGGAACTTATGGGATGCTCAGACAAGGCTTCACGAGAGCACAGCACTTTGATACATTTAGAACATTTAGAGAATGCAGATGAGTTCCTCAGGAATTAACCCACATAACAGTTTTGAAAGAAATCGGTCTACAAAGCGGAATGGTACTAATTCTTGAAAGATGCGTACAGACTAAATTATGTGCACAGCTGATTACCATGTATTTTCCATGTATACAACTTTATAACTAAAAAACTAAGTTATAATTACAATTTTGCTTGGTGAGAACAGAATATTAGTTAAAATGAAGGATATGTGTTGCTAATTTCAGTGGCTCTTGTTATAAAGTTATAAAGCCTACTGTAATATTTTTTTATCACTAGACTTCAAAACACTTTCATTGGAAGCATTTCATGAAATAAAATAAACTTTAATTAAAATATACAATGCATTTTTGTTACTGATACATATGGTAATAAGCAAGCATATACTATTGCAGCAATGCACCTCAGAATTATATTTGAGTTGAACAGATACTAAAATATGTTTCTTACTTTGAGAAAGAAGAGGCCTAACATTATTACATCAGGATAGAAAAAAAAATTCACGGGAAGTTACAAATATCCTGTGCATATATAGGAATTGTTAAAGGGTAAAAGAGCAGTACTTAAATGGGACTAAAGGAGTATGTGATAGCCATCAAAGACTTTTAAGGGGCATTTTTTATTATTATTATACTGCACTAGTGAAATAATAGTGAGTTTATTTAAATTATTTTTGGGGAGATAGAGTAAGAGTAAGAAAAAGATAGGATTTTATTCTTAAGCAAGGCAATAATAATTCTATACAAAATTTTGCCACTAATAAAAATACTTTTAAGCCTCTGGCCTAATGCATCATTGTCCACTAAAGCTTTGTGAGGAGGGGAGTGTTCTGTCAGCCCTGTCCCATATATTAGCCGCTAAGCATATTTGGCTATTGATCATGTGAAATTTGGCTTTTGAGACTCAAGAACTAAATCTTTAATTTTATCTCACTTTCATTAATGTTCATTTCAATAGTGTCATGTACCCAGGACCTACCATACCAGATTGCAGAGGTCCAGGCATCCATCTCCATGATACGGATTCAAGGTTGTATGTTCCAGACTGTTCTTGATCCATGGGTGAAAAGAATTTTAACAGATTATTGCTCTATGTGCACCCACTTGGCAGGTTTACTGACAACCATTTCTTACCTAGTAGTACATTGTTTTTGAAGAGAAGGTGCAAAAAGTTAGCTTAGTTACTAATTTTGACTTATTATAGGTTCATCTCCTGGCTGGAATTCCCAGTTTTAAATTATCACCTATAAGTTACTTATAAAAGTGAATGATGTCGTCAGTCAGTGTGTGGGTATGTGTTTTATGGAGTCATTTCTCACAGAGTAAACTTATCCCTTACTTTTAGTGGGATCTAACTACCAGGCATAGCTGTAAATCAGTCTGATGCTAAATAATAACTTACTGAATTTGTTTGCTGGTTCTTTTTTTTTTTAATATTTTATTTATTTATTTTTAGAGAGAGGAGAAGGGAAGGAGAAAGAGTGGGAGAGAAACATCAATGTGTGGTTGCCTCTCATGTGTCCCCCACTGGGGACCTGGCCCGCAACCCAGGCATGTGCCCTGACTGGGAATCGAACCAGCGACCCTTTGCTTCACAGGCCCACACTCAATCCACTGAGCCACACCAGCCAGGGCAGCTGGTTCTTAATTATTGCTAAATATTTTACATTCCCTGCTACCCACTAGTGATCCAAAATGATTAAGTACTGCCCCTACCCTTGAGTAACTTACAATCTTTAAATGACACAGCACTATAAGTAAGCCAATTAATTTTCCAAGGCATATTTAGTTAGTATGAGGACCCTGGGGAATTGTCTACAATAAAGATGAGTTTGCCAGCAAGAACAAAGTATTTATCATACAATACCTTTCATTTGGATATGCTAGTCACCAGGATCGTTATTATATTATTAGATACTCTTTGGGGTTGGCAGAAATCCAATAGCCTAAATTGTTTCCAGGGTGGCTTTTGTAACTAATGAGTCGATTACAAAAATCTAATTTATTCCTTTGTACATATGATGTAAAGTAGTTAGTGTTAG
Source organism: Carollia perspicillata (assembly GCA_004027735.1). Classification (NCBI taxonomy): domain Eukaryota; kingdom Metazoa; phylum Chordata; class Mammalia; order Chiroptera; family Phyllostomidae; genus Carollia; species Carollia perspicillata. Next base: position 8,455 of record PVKM010033026.1, read on the forward strand.
GATATGCCTAAATGCCTAAATATATTGATCAGCACTATATTTTGCTTATTAATTTTCTCTTTTCAAAATTCAACATGGCAGAGTTTGCCTTATCATTCCCTCTCTGTTTCTCTCCCCTTTGACATGTCCCATTCTCCAATCCTGTGTGTTACTTGGGGAATAAAAGCAAATGAAAGAACTCACTCACATTGTGATGAGTTTCAGAATGTTATATTTAAAAGGAGGTAACAAACAAACAAGCAAAATATAACCGGAGACATTGAAATTAAGAACAATCTTACAGTAACCAGAGGGGACGTGGGAGGAGATAATGGGGCAAAAAAGGGGAAGGGTTTCCAGGAACAACTGTAAAGGACACATGGACAGAACCAAGGGGAGTGGAATCAGGGGAGGGAACTGGGATGGCTGGAGTGGGGTGGGGCGTGGGTGCGGGAAATGCGGACGACTCTACTTGAATGACAATAAAACAATTAAAAAAAAGAAGTATCAAATAAGGATCTCATTTCGTAAGTATGGTAGGAGTTAGGAGAGAGAGGGTTAATCTGGCACAATGCAAATCATACATGTGGGAGAAGATAAAATACTATGCATTACTACTGCACTTAATGTACAGGTAGAATTTTTATATGCAATTGCATTATTATTATTATTATTATTATTATTAACTTAATTTCAATAATATACCAGATTTGAATTCAAACCTGGTAATCAGTAGTTGAATTTCAGATTTCTTATGTGACCATGTGTTGGAAGTTGAATATCAGAGTTGTTAAGGGAAACTTCATTAGTTATATCCAGGTACAAACTAGAGGAAAATTGTGTGTGTGTGTGTATAATTATATATACATATAATTATATATATGTAAAATTTACTACAAATACATGCATATATATTTATAGTAAAGCAAACTATTTTTTCTCTTTGAGGTAAATACTATAATTGTTATTCTTCTATTTATCTTATTTAAAGATTGAGGTTTAAGGTCATCATGGTTGAGGTCAGAATGTTACGTTTGTGCTACAATCTTTATGCTATTACCAATAAAATGCAGAGTAGCCTTAAAGTTTAAAAAATCACTTTCAAGTTAACTTAAACATAACAATAAGCTTCATGACTTTGAACTTTCATCATTCTATCTATTTAATTTCAATAACTCTGTTAAAATGTTTCTCATAGGCTAATTTTTCTTGATCGTGATAATAGTGGTACTTATGTATTTATATAATCTATCTATGTACCTACTTATCTATACCTATTTACATATTCCCATAAGAAATATTAGTTTTAAATCAAGTAATGTTTTAGGTTTCATGCATTCTGGAGTATTTTTATTAAAAATTGTAAGTTAAAGTAGAAATATTGAAGAAAACACAAGCACTGTACCAAAGACATGGGGAATTCTCCCGTTTATTTCAAGGAAATCAGGATATTAGAATATCAGTTTTATTGTGTCAAATATGAAAAAAAGCTGTTTCCTCCTTGGGGTGAATCTAGGCTTATTCTCCTGTTCTCTTGCCTCTACTTTCTAGTAATTTAGAAGTATGAGTATATTGATTCCTATAGAACATTTGGGGGAAAAAAACAAAATTGAGACTTTTCTGGAAAGATATGGAATATTTTGAAATAAACTTTCCAGCTAGGAAGATCTACTACTTCCCTAGTAAAATTAAATCTTACATTTTTTGGATGGCATTTGGATATTAACAAGTATTCTATATCTGTTATTATATTTAACCCTCACAGGAAAGACTGTGGAGTTAAGAGTGGCACCTGTCTCCACCTCACCTCCAACTTACAACATTTAACACGTGGTAGAATGAGACTAGGTTGTGGAAATGACTTTCTTCAATTCCGGTGTGGAGTGCCAGAGCTGAGCCTTGGCCTCTGCCTCCAGGTCTGGGGCTGTTTCCACCAGATTATAAACCAGAGAATGTGTAAATTTAGGGGGCAGATAATTTTTTTAAACTGTAACTTATCATGTCACCCTATACAATGTTTATTTCTTTTAAATCTTTGTCATGACTACATCATGAATGTGTCTTATATGATTTCCTACTAGAAGGCATAGCTTCATTGGTGTATAGCAGCTGATTTCAAAGCTAACTTTGCAGAATATCTTTTCAAGTTACCAGGACTACAACTTCAATGACAGTAGCAAAAAGTTGTAACTTCCCTCCTTCAATGTAAATTCTGTGTGTCATTAACTTCAAAGTTAATTGCACTGTAGTGCTTTAAATATAAGCCAGAATCAATGACAACTGTTTGATTGAGCATGGAAGCCACTTTCAGACCACTACATTTTTTTCATGTACTACATTATTATTTTATCTCTCATGTGTTCAGAATGCATGAAAATACTGTGGTATTGATTATTGTTGTTATACCATATGCACCCACTTTTGCCTTGACTGTAGCAGTTCATTATACATAAGTTAAAAAATATAAAACATGAAATTTATGAACTTCCCACACTTCACCAATTCCAAAGAAAATGAAAGTGTCTTGAATGAGAAAGGAATATTTTTCTGTGGAAAAATAAAGAACAATAAAGTAGATTATTATCATTACTGACCAACTTTGTGAGAAGCCATATTATACTAAAGGTATTTATTAATAAACAAAATTTTGTTTTCTTTAAAAATGAAAGGAGTTTAGAATGAATCATTATTTTCCATAAGTATGTTATGTGTAAGAAATGGGAAACTTGGCAAAGGGCACACGATGCACAAAACAAAGACTAAGAGAAGAAAATATAGGCTCTGAGAATTCTGTTGCTGGGAAGAACTCCAGTGATGGTCTTGTTCATCTGTAAAGCAATAGAGCAATTGCATCTAGGCCATCCTTAAAGATGAGACCTCCTCTGCCGGAATTTGTCAAGAAAAACTAAGTCCCTTCCCTCAGATGACTACTTATGTCCTTGTTATACATATCTAGTCATTCGAAAGTCTTTTCTTATGTGGATCAAAAAGTGCTTTGTTTTGCAATTCTGAAGGAAACAACAACCTAAACCCTCTTTCATTATGAAGTCTTCACATAATAATAATCCTCCTTCAATAGTAACATCCTTAACAATATTCTTCCTTCTCTGGCTTCTCCAGGAAAATATTTCTCAATTTTTCAACCATTAACTTAAAAGCTTAATTCCTAGATTTCATTCAATTTATTTTCCTTCTATGGAATTTTTTTTCACACTTCCTAAAGCGTTACCCGGTACTCTAAAGGTGTTCTGAACAAAGGAGTAGCTTTATCTCTATAAATTTATCTCCTTTAGTAATAGAAAAAAAAACAAAGTTATGTAATAATTGGCATGTAATAAGGCAGGCTAATGTTGAGTGCTAAATCAAATTTTATGTATTTTACTTTTTTTATTCCAAATTCAACTTCATATTTTTCTTTGCTTTTTTTTTTCTGGCCAATTATTATAGCTTAAAAATAACTTATTTAATAACTCAAGCACTAGCTATGTTCCCAAGCTTTACTCATTTGTGAAATTTAAAAATGTGGCATGTGAATCCTCAATTAAATTATTGATTATCATATTAAGTTGCATAAAATCCAACCCAGACTTTTCAGAACCTTTCCTTTGTATAAACAAGGATGGACTTTGAGGGCATGATGCTAAGTCAGACCTAGAATAACACATGCTGTATTATCTCACTTGTATGTGCAATACAAAACAAAACAAAACAAAACAAAACGCATAAAGAGAACAGCTTGGTGGTTGCCAGAAGGGAAGGTTGGGGTGGGGGAAATGATGAAAGTGATGGAAATGTGCAAACTTCCACTGATATGATGAATAGTTTCTGGAGGTGAAATGTACTGCATGATCATGTTACTGAACGGAAATGGGGTTCTACTGTCCACTGTCCACAGGTAAAGTGCAGAAGCAGAGGGTTGGTGAAAAGGAAAGAGGTCCTTTACTTAAAAACTAAACAATTTTGGAAGAGTGTCAGGCTTCTGTCTCAGAGCCCCTCTCCTTTAGTACACCCAGAATAGATAGATCTCCACCACCCTCTGCCGGACCAATTCAAGGCTGTGCCCAGAGTTTTTTCTCCTGTTTAAAAATATCATCCTTTGGGAAACACAGTCGGCTGCAGCATGATCATCCAGGCAGCTAAACTTATTCCAAGTAGCAGTCTGACTTCAGGCATTTTTCTTCAGTCAGTGTGCATGGGCCTGAACAGCCAAACTGCCACTACTTCCCATGTTCAGGGCCTGGGGTTGCTGTCAGACCACACAGTTTTTAGGGCCCACTGGCCCACAAACCCTGCAGCCCCCACAGGGTGATCAAAGGGAAGGAGAAGGGCTGAGTCTCTGTCCTTAATCTATTTTAATCTCCAGTCCCCAAATCCCATGCGTTTTGGAAATGTCCAGTTTCCCTAGCCAATCTGTTTTTTTGCCAGGGTAGACTGGCAGATCTGCACCTCCCCCTATCACCATGTTCCAGAAGGGAATGGGAGAGTTTTTCCCTCTGTCAATCACTCTTGTCAACCCACACAAACTCCGGGCAAAGGTCTTCCTCTGCTGCCACACCACACGTGTTAGCTCAGTGGCTGGGATGATGTGATGTTGCCATAGTGGTTTGTTTACCCTTTACCCAAGGGTGGGGAAATCTCTTCTGTGCCAGCTGCAGCTTTAGTCCCCACTGCCTCCAGTGTTTCCTGTGACTCACCCCGAACTCCAGGGCTTAGGCAGGCACTGGTATCAGTCCCTGTAGTTAACAATACTGTATGGTATATTTGATAGTTGCTAAGAGAGTGAATCTTAAAAGTTCTGATAATAAGAAAATTTTAAGTGCATGAGGTAATTGATGTTAACTAAAGTGATGGGGATAATAATTTTGCTACATATGTATATATACACACATATATAACTCATTATGTGTACAAGTCAACTAATAGTGTTATTTGTCAAATATATCTGAATAAAACTAGAAAAAAAAACCTGATGAGGGGAAGAAAAATGGGGTGGGGTTCCTGTAAGCTTTAAAAGATAATGCAAAAGACACAAAATAGAAATATCCAGAAATGGCAAGTCTGATCCTTCCATTACAAGAAGGGAGAGATTCTACCCTACTAATTTAGTTTCATGGGCAAGAGATCATAGTGGGTAATTGTGTGGGTCCTGAAGCCATCATGTCTGCATTGAATTCTTATTTCAAAAAGTACGGTAATAGCTGTGACTTTGTGTAAGATATTTATCTCCTGGATTTCTGTTTCCTGATGTTTAAAATGGGAATAGTAAGTGTGCCTCATAAAAATTATCTCAAGGCTGAGTTAATTCCAAAGGACTTTAGAACACTGCCTGATATATGGGAAACATTCAATTATATATTAGCTATATCATTATCAAAGGAAAGCATCTCCTCTGAATGAAACACTAGGTTGCCTTCTCTCATTTCTCACGCCAAAGAAAGGCATAAAGCCATGCAAGGACACATTGTTGATGAAGGAATCTATGACCACTTTGCTCAGGCCCTGAGGAAATGAAAGCCTGGATGAAACAGATTAAGGGCTGGTATTTGCTTATCTAAGCCAAGGCCAGCTTTGTAGAAGCCATAACTAAATTTTAAGGAGATTTACAACAAAAACACAGACAGTAGAGTTCCTATTTAAAGGCAGACATCACTCAGAATGTCTGTGGCAAACATCTGTTGGAATGGGTTACCTTTGGAGCAGTTTGGAGATGTCTATTTCCATCGTGCTTTCCTTGGACTGACTAAAAAACGTGGGCCTCTATGTGGCTGTTCTAAGTCCCAGACAGGAAGCAGCTCTTTTTGCAGGGTGGGGTGTGGGGCTTAGGGACATAATTTTAACTTGTTTTAAGGGACTGAATCTTCAGTAAAAATATTTTCTCAGCAGTTTCACTGATGTCAGAATAGATAGTAAACGATATAAAAGGATACCATGGTGAAAAGTTATTTTGCCATGTAGGAAACTTGCAAGAGGATTTATATTTCAAAATGACAGTGACCTAAAGCTCACATCAAAAAATGTCTTGAAGAAAAAACGTCCACAACTGTAGTCTATGAAACTGTATTACTCAGAATCCTACCCAACCGAATAATGGATTTTAAACATCTGGGACTTTTATTCCTCAGTAGAACTTTATACACAAGAACAAGTTATTAAAGTGCTATAGATGAAGACTTAATTTCAGAATAACAAAATATCCCTATTAAAATAATTCTGTGTTATTCTACTATTGCTTTTCAGCAATTTAAGCCATTTAATGGCTATGTGTTATTAGGTTCATAACTTATACCCTTAGTTTTTTATACTTTATAGTATTTTAACATCAAATACTAATGTTATACAGACAAGTTTGGTTCTGACATATTTAAAGTTTTTCTTTTTTGTGTGTGTGTAAAACCAAAAAGTTCAAGCATTTGGAGTTGTACTTTTATGCATTCATTGGTTGATTCTTGTATAAACCCTGACCAGGGATTAAATCCTCAGGCTTGGCACATCGGGATGATTCTGTAGCCCAGTGAGCTACCCAGTCAGGGCTTCGAGTTGTCCTTTGAAAAGTCATATTTAGTAACATAATCTTTGAGTAATATATGTTTTATTGTACTATTAAATTAGGGTATTTTTTACTTATAGAAATAATTCTTAAAAGATTCAGAATGAATTTACTTCTGAATATTAGTTTCTACTTTGTTATTCTTATAAAATTATAGTTTAAGTAATCTCAAGGTAGATACTTACAGTTATGCATTGTCAAATCAAAGTTATCATACTTTTTCTTTCTTTAGTGTTTTGCAGTTTGGAATTTGTTCAGTAGATTTGCACTAGAGCTCAGTCCTAGCAGACACTTGTTTAATTCTTTCAGCATTTTTATGACACATCAGGGTTAGGTAACAGTAAAGTTTGGGCAAACAGAAATCATCCTTTATTCTATCTGCTGAGTCCATCATCTCTTTGCTTTCTTCTCCTGGACTCATTCCCCTGCCCTCCCTTCACACTAATACATGGCTAATGGCAAGCTCCCATATTTCCTTAGTCTGGGTCTTTTATATCTTTAAACTAGGACACAAAGTGAATTCAAACTAGTTTCTCTAACCACTTAATTAAATATTGAAGAAGGCACTTTTACTACATGCAGCAGTACCGGTATAAGTAATTGCAGGTAGTAGACCAGGTAGTTGGTCTCAATTATTTGAAATATCCCTTTTTAAAAAATATCTTATTTATTTATTTTTGGAGAGGGGGAGGGAAGGAGAAAGAGAGGGACAGAAACATCAATGTGTGGTTATTTTTCATGCCCCCTACTAGGGACCTGGCCCACAACCCAGGCACGTGCCCTGACTGGGAACTGAACTGGCGGCCCTTTGGTTGACAGGCCCATGCTCAATTCACTGAGCTACACCATCCAGGGCTGAAATGTCCTTGATGTCAGTTTTCCAGAGATCTAAATCAGCCATTTAACTTTCCCAGAAGTAAATTTTGAGAAATTAAGGGAAGAAATGAAGGTAGGATGCAGGAGAAAAATAAGCAGGATGAAATTATATGTGTGCATGAACTAACAGTATACATATATACACACACACACATATATATATATACTTGTTAATATTATATATAATATAATATATATATTTCACATAGGCCTTGCAAATAAAATGAAATGTGGTCTCTGCCTTAGTATTTCCTAGGTCTGGAGTTCTGACTCTGGAGTTCAGGCTTTTCATCCTGGATTT